>DWTW01001582.1:0-12360 GCA_018246275.1 Papilio slateri
GAATCATTGGTCCTTACTTCTTTGAGGATTTTTACGGCCGTACGATCACTGTCAACTCTACTGAGTATGTGAAAATGTTACGACTGTTTCTGTCCCCTCAGCTACAGGAATTTGCTGGCTACAATCGGAGAACGTGGTTTCAGCAAGACGGAGCCACTTGCCACACTTCTAATGAGTCCCTGCCGGTCGTTAAGGAGATGTTCCCAGAAAAACTGATTTCGCGGAGAGGCGATATCCTGTGGCCACCCAGGAGCCCTGATTTGTCGCCAGCAGATTTCTTTTTATGGGGATATCTGAAGCATCGTGTGTACATCCATAAGCCAAGGACACTGCTTGAATTAAAAGCAAAGATTAGAGAAGAGATGTCAGCAATCTCACGGTCTTTGTGCAGAAGAGTATTGGGGAATTTCCGTTCTCGTTTAGAAGAATGCCGAAGTCAGGACGGTCGTCATTTAACCGATATTATTTTTAAAAAGTAAATTCCCGTCCACTGGCTGTCTCATAGGTAAATATTTTTTGAAATAAGTCTTATAGTTTTTTTTCTGTAATTTTTTTAAATGTTAACTAATCACTGGCCCACCCTGTATAAAACTCCTCGATGGACGTTAGTCCAGTTCTCAAACCCACCTTCCACTTCAAAATATTCTATATTTTGAAATATACATTTATATGTTCAATAATGAAATCTTTTCGGTTCAACTTTAGTGCTAAAGGTCCATTCGACCTCAACAGTACGTGATTAGCTGCATAATGCACGTTTGCTTGTTAATTACCTTATTACGTGCTAACAAAGTTGCGAGGAAAGCCTACATAGTGCTAATTACCTATGCCCTTCTAATATTCAATTACCGCTACTTTGGGCTGTAATTGTACATTGTCTCTCATTAGACTAATTGGTTAGTTCACTTTTTCGTACATTAAACGATTTGACGTTCGCACTAGTTTTTTTTAAAGTGGTAGAACATTTGTAGCACATTCATCTATGTGATATAATTTTCATGTATTATTTTATAAGGAAAATTACACATATCAATGTATTGTTACAGTCACTGTAAATTGAAATTGACAAGGCTGCTCCTTGCAATATATCCTGAGTATTTTGACTTTTGAATAGTTTTCAAAGTATTCGGTGACAGTGATGGATTAATTCAAGACAAAACTCTCTTTTTAAATTCCAATTAACTGTAACTGAATTTTCTTAAGAATTACTATTTTCATTTGACATAATAATTACAGTACGCAGCGCGCACGCAAACACCTCAATGAAATCGTGGTATCGCGTGCCGGCTCATGTGTTACTTATAATAGATTCATATCTCAAAATATTTAATAAAAGTATCCATATTTCAAAACATATTTCCGTATACAAGGCTTAATTAAAACAAAAGTAACCTCAACAGCAGCGGTAAATAGCGACGTTTATTGCTAAAATAAAACTAGCACTAAATTTTACCAAAAACATTGAATACAACACACCTACATAACAAAGTCAAAATAGCCTAATGGTTAAGGCTACGGATTACAGAACATGAGGTCGTTGGTTCGAATTCTAGTACAAGCTTAAGCTTAGTTGGAACGGTTAAGGAAATATTAGTAAATTATTTCGAAAATTTACAAATATTTTTTTATTTAAAATAAGCCATAGACATTTAAGAAAACAAAGCAAAGTAAACATTATAACGATTACCAGTAAATGAAACGAACCATACGGAACTTAAAGCGTTCTAAATATTCCTCGCAGAGCAGCAAGTAGATATTGATATATTCCTTAATGCTCAAAGGCTTCACATTACAAAAGAAAATGCAGAACTCATCTACAAATATGTTCGCAATTACGTATTACACTTGAAGCTATAAAATTAGCAACTATAAACATTAACAAGATTTAGTAGTGCGTCAACGTAGTAAAGGTTACAAAAAGTAGTCAATGAAAGTCCTTAGAGAATAATTATTTCCTGGAATGGTGGTAATAATTAAATAATTGGGTTGCTACCTTTCGTCGTCGGTCTGACGTTGATCAAACTAAGAAAAAATGGCGGACATTTAATTGCCGCTCTCGCGTCAATTGTGTGTGGATTTGATGTATATATGCATGTTGACAAATAATTTAGATGTTCCAATATGGTAAGTACTGTCATTGCAATTTAAACTTAAACAAAACCAATCAGTACAAAGTTTATTTTATTCAATCGGTTATTAAAATAAACTATGCAATAATATTGTAAAACTCGGGCATACACATACGCGAATAACATTAATCGATAACATATAACTACACTTGTTTAGTTAATATATGCCACAAATTGCCACAATTTGCGCCACGGCTCTATATAAAGGATTCCATTGATCCCTACATGATACCGGAATGTTTATATTTCCAATAAATCAAGTAAAACATTTTGTCCAATACAGACTCTAAATGGCTCTCTTATAAACAATCTAAAGGCGTAAATAACTTGACTTTTTGTTGTCTTCCGACATCTTACTGGATTATAGAAATTGCATATCCGCTACTGTGCATCTCCAAATGATAATGGTCACGATGGTACAGCATTCGTATGTAATCTATTCAAACATTCTGACATGTGTAGCTACGGCGGGGCGTGATTGTTTCGAGCGCGACGATGCGTGAAAAGGAGCGTTTGTTTTTGTGGATGCGGTATATTTTTATTTCATAAAAACAAACATCTACTTATCTTTAGTATGTTTTGTTTTTAGTTATGGTACGATATAAGCTGTGAGTGTACATCGTTTATATATATACATAAAAAATAACATACAATTTTTGCGAAGAAAACTATTTTTTGTAGAAAAACTCACGTAATAAAATTCGCGTCCAATATATTCCAATAAACTTATCATCCATTACTTTCAACTTCTTCATGTCTTCAGTGAAACTCTTAGATTTGGCACCATTGTCTCCATCGCTTTATTAAGATATGCAAAGTTACCATTATTAATTCACACTGAGAATATTAGTACCACAGCTACTTATTAGAATAAGCTTGACTGTGCCACAAACAAAATATAAAGTCAACCTCTTGAGCTATTTTTAATCCTATCAAAATGCCGCATCCTATTACATTACCCTCATGCATTCACGTCTCATTACGTATTCAGTGCGTTTGCTTCGCTCAATACAAACATTTGTTACCGATCAATTCACTTTGAGCTTTGTTCTCGGCACATAGGGTCATTTTTCTTTTGCAAGCAATTTATTTAAGGAGTCCTGTATAGTTTTAAGGCATTTCGGATTTTAACGTGATAGTAATAAGGTGTATACTGCTTTGTCTGATGTTTCGCTGAGGTGTGTAAGGTAATTGCGCAAGCATTTTGTAGGGATTGATTTTTTTTTCTATTTCGTAGGGACCGATTCATGTTGAAAGATTACAGGGATGAACGCCGTTTACAACTTGAATAAACACGAAATAAATACATGAGATGACTGATTTAATAAAAGATAACAAACAAGGAATAGTAAACTTAAAAAAAAAATCATCATCATTCATCATATTACCTATGACACCCCGGGGAGTATACGAATATAATGAGTCACTCGTCAAAATCGGTCAAGTTGCTTAAAAGCTATCTGCAAGCTTAAAAGCTATCACAAGGTCACAATGGAACGGACAAATATACATAGTCGCGAAAACAAACTCCTTCTGGGTCAGTCTGGGGAAATATAGCCAACTGGGGCGGACCAGGATGTCAATAGCCGTTCATGTATCGGCAAGCTACAAAGATTCTGTTTTAGAACCTTCAAATACAAATTAAGTCTATAGCAAAATGAGCTTTTATGTTGTATATTTTTAATGATTTTTTTAGGAGAAGGGGGTAGAGGAGCCGCTGCTGTCAAGTGAAGATCCGCACATGAACTGCAGACGCGCTGCCGGTCTTTAATGAATGATTACGCTCTTCTCTTGTAAGTTGTAATATAGACATGCAGGTATATTCTTCTGTCCGTTCCCTTATTCTCTTGCTAATGAGACAACATTTCAGAACTGTAAATGCTTTTTGTACAAAAATGATCCAAGTAACGCCGTGGTGTAGTGAGCGTGACATGCGTAACAGCAAAACTGTAAAATGTATCTCAAATGGCATTTCTATACCATTACAACATCGTAATACGATAAAACAATGTATGTTAGTGATGTACCTTGTAATATAAAAAGTTTAAAATCATGTTGAAATTACTATCGATAAAAACAAACACACGCCGTGTTTATCGAATGCTGTGTAATTTACCAAAACCAATATGGCACGTCATTTGGTTTGTTCGAAAAGCGACTTTATTTCTAATGCTGTAGAGTTACGAGTAGTATACGAGTAGGTAAGGATTTATAACAGGGTTGTCACGTTTATAATATTAATTGTATTTGTTTTATACACCTTTACACAAAACTAATTTAGGCTTAAACTGTCCAATTCCCAGAATGTGTAGAACGTACAATGAATTCAGCAAAGTTAAAATTAACATCGACATCTTCAACATGCCCCTAACTCTACATACAGGACACATGCCCTTACAATGGCGGAGGCACAGATCTCATACAATATATGATTCTCTTGTTATTGCTTTATAATTACATAACGAAATTTGTATTATGTTGAATATTGTGTTTACCTATTATTGGCTAAATTATCGGCGCTGTAATATTTTCAATGTACATTTGTGAACGCAAAGATAAATAAGCTGTTGGTAAATCTTTCTTAATAAAATGAAAAATATATAATAGCAAAAAAATACTTTTTCTGTCGGTGTAGCCAACCTTTAGGAAAGAAATGATCTCTTTTCTTCAGGGGCTTTAAGTTTAAGTTTGATGTTTCCGATGTCGAATCTTTAGCGTATAGATGTCTCTCCTAACTATGGTGTATCTTTAAGATGTCATATAGATCACCGTGAAATTTGACAAGCACGTCAACCCTGAGCAGTTATTGCACAAGTCGGAATACCTGTCCTGTGGCCAGGAACAATGTGGAACTATAAATAACAATTTATTGTCCCCTTACAGCGTAAGTATGAATCTGTTAAAAGAAACATTGAAAAACCAACGGGCCACCTAAACAGTAGAGATCAAGTTATTAGCGAATTCTTTTGAGCAAAAAGCGCGATGGTCGGTGGCCGTTTCTCGGTAGCTACGATTAGTGATGTGCCGCCGTATCGATGAATTATTGATGATAATAATTTACGTAATCGTTAATAAGCTCTCCTACATCTCATTCGAAACGGATCGTTTCTCGATACTGTTATGTATCGAATAGTAAACGCTTTTTGTATTACACAAAGGTCGCGTGAGAAACGTGTGCTAACGCTTTCTCGCGTAAATATTGAGTCATAAGTTACGGCAATAAAATTATTCGAAGAACTACTTCAGTATAAGGAGCTAGTCGGTTTAACATAACTTCACGACCTTATAATCCTAATAGCGTAGTCAGCACAGTAAGTACTTCTCTTTCATCGCTTTGTGAACAAATTGATATACGAAAACACAATTTAAGACTATGCTTAAAAAGTATAAAACGAAATATGTCCGTATGATTTTCATGAAACTTTGTATAAATATAGCACAGTATAAAAAATATATATAGAGTATAATTTAAAAGATATATAATCTCACTAAAATATAGTGATTGTGTCAAGTAAGATGGATTGTTCTGACATTTGGAAGTAACATTATCGATCAAGGTATGCGCCGCATTAATCGCTTGCTTGAAACATAGTGAAATTATTTCTTTTAAACAGCTGTCAAAATTTAAACAAATGTTCAAAAAATTCAATAAGTAGAATATGCAGAACAGTGCCATATATAGAAATTATAAAATGCACATTTTCAAATATTACATAAATACTTTTATCACTTTTGGTATTAAGTGTCTTTAGCATTAGATAATTTGTACAAACGGTTTAAGAGTTACGACGCTGAGAATGTCTTATGCGGTGCGGTGCGCGGCTGAAGCCAGTCAAACTTTCATCGCTGCGAACGCGAAAAGTTACGCTTGACGACTCGAGCGCCTATGTGTGATAGATGCATCTATGAAATTGAGATACATCTAAACATATATAATTCATAAGTGCGTGTGTTTGTCACCTAACACTTCCAAAACGGCTGGATCGATTTGGATGAAATTTTGTTTATATATTTCAATGGGTTTCTGGATGGTTTAAAAACAACTTGGATCCGGTAGGTGGCGCTGCCTTTGGGTGCCAGGAGATTTTTTTTAAAATTTCATGACGATTAACGATAAAACATAAGCTGAACCCGCAAGCAAGACAACGTCAAAGCAGGACAACGTCTGCTGGCTCCACTAGTATATTATAAAGACTTCAAAATAATATTCGCTTAAAAATGTATTTTTAATTATTTCATATGGATGAAGAAGTAACATTAGCAATCTGATAATATTGAAATTAACATAATAGATGTATAAGATAACAGAGTTAACACTATATAACAGCTTTTACAAAACACAGACAGACATACTATACCTGTCCCTTTAGAACCAATAATTTAAAAACACTAAGACTTAATATGGCTTAAACTATCGTAATAAACAACTCTCATTGCAGAAAGCCCGTTAGAATCATGGAAATATCAAAATTGAACAAACCTGTAGAGATGTTCGCATTTTAATATCGATAGATGGTAAGTATAAAAAGATATCACTATCATTGTACGTTTATGCATTTTCAGTTTAAGGCTTTAAAAGGTAAAATGTTAATCTAGAAGTTGCTCTTTTATTTATAACAACATAGGAATCATGCGTCTCATAAAATGTGCGTGTAAAAAGGTGCATCTAATGCATTACGTATGGCGCTTGCGCGCGGACGAGACGTGTCTCTGGGGGAATTTACGTCGTGTGGTGACACAATTACAAAAACTGGTTTGATGAGTATTAAGAGTAAAGGTAAATTTGAGCATACATTGCTATGCGGCTAAATTAAAAAGGTACAATAGCGCTTTTAAGTTATTTATAGTTAGTCGACCACCGGTTTTAGTTGTCTTTGCAATTATAATCAATGATTCAGATGTTGAACTCACTTGATAGAGTTAGTCACCACTAGTATATTTCAAGAGTATAACTTGTTTTATTTTTTAATATCAAAAATGTTAAATCAAAATTTTCCAATTGAAGAGCACATTTATTTGAACAGAGCCTTAGCGATAAGATTAAAAATCATGCACCTAAATCGATACGTCTTATAGGCTGCCCCATAATTTTCTATAACACGCTACTGATAATGAATTTCCATATTCAGACTTCGATACGTGAGCCAATCAACTTTTGTACAAATAATACCAAATTGATTCAAAATTAAAAGGTTAAATATCGCTCAATTATCAATACAACTGCTATGATTACTAGGAAACAGCTATTATATATACGTAACATTACCGGTCTCACTAGGTGTGGTCGAGACCGTCGTAATTGTGTTATTACCTCGGACTTTTCCAGCGGTTACCGCTTCCGGAGTACGCCCGCACTCGGTCTAAGTATTGGAAACTTATTTCCTTCTGTTTTTCTGCATATCAACTTAGTTTCACCGTACATGTGTAAGCGATTGCATGAGTGTTTTTTTTATTAACAGTAGGTTTATGTGGAGGTCCTTGCAGTTAGAGGCACAGCTAAGATGATAATTGATCTCGTCTCTATGTTTGACAACAATATTAGGTTAACAGGAATACGCTGTGCTGTGTGCAAACTCGTAACCCAGGAAGAAATTACGAATTCTCATTTGGCACGGTCCTGGCGGACCTCTCGCTACTTCTGCACCCATATATCTATGCACACACGCCCGTCGGTGCACTTGATTAGGGAAATTAGATAAGAACAAAATAGCCTAAAGGGTGAACTGCGAAGATGTGGCCGTAAGTTCTAATCCGGCATTCTTATTGTCGTGAACTATCCCCTAGCATAAGTTTAAACTAATTTAGAATGGTTAATGAGATTGTTAGAAAATTATTTACACAATCAACGAACACCATAATAAAAAAAACATAATGTGCGCGAGTGGGCACATCACTATCAGAGCAAACACTCAACATCCGTTCGATCCGCATTCGAAAATCGGTGTAGTTTTTAGTCCTGGCCAATCACTGATTAACGACAATTAAATGGCGCATCACCGCGCTTCTTTGTAGCGGCAATTAACACAGTTAGCGAGAAGTAGCGGCAGAGGTAATTAAAAAAGAAAACGCGCGCGTCTCCTGCCCCCCGTCCTGTACGTACGTACAGTGCGGGCGTTAATTGCTTGCGACTTCTACTCATCTTCTCTTTGTTAAAATAATACGCTTTCAAATATTTTTCACTGGTTGAGGTAGAGAGAGGTAGACACAACGCGACTGATTAAATCAATCGCTATACACAAAACATACTTTCGACCAACATCGCCATTATTGTGCCCAACAAAATATCTGTGTTCTGATTGTTTCAAAAATAAATTAATATAAATATCTCCTTTGCACTCTTTACTTTAAGATATGGTACCTACGTACAGACAAAACATTAAATAACTGCAAAAAATACACTATATCGAATCGCGCAGTTATGCGACGCGACGCGACGCGACACGATGCGACACGACGTGAAAATATCAAGTAGTCTTTGTTAGTATTTGTGGCGTACGTTGGCGTCGTAAGCAGCGCGCGTTGAGTGTTAGTCGCATCACGTCGCGTAGTATCGCGCCGCGTCGTCTCGTTCCGTCGCTCATTCAGGGCTATGAAGGCAAACTACCAGAAAAAATACTGTATAGGTCCAAATATAACAATGATATTTAATAATATAATGTTAGTCATTACTTTAGATCAATTTTCAAACATAAATTTTTGGTGATACCACTTTTACTTGGTGATAAATCTAAATACGTTTTTGCTGAAGACATTTAGATGTACTTTCTCGGAAGAAGAGAATTTGATGGCTTGATGACGTCACGTGGACACCACGGTACGGTTTGTACAGTATACGTATACGTATACAGACTTAAGAATTATGAGAAAAGGCGATGTTAATTTCTACCACAAATAGATATGTATGCTTATATAGGTATATATGTAGATACATCTCTCTTAAATAAGTATATTCTTGTCTTAAATTATAAATTGAATTATCCCAGGGACTGGAGTAATGTGGCTGCTATAATGCGAAGCTTGGGTTCAATTCTCAGGTACTTAGGCATCATAAATCTTGTATTAAAAATGATATACTAATTTTAAAAAGTAGCGTTTATATTCTTTCGCAATATTTTCAAGAAACAAAAAATAAAAACAACGAATTGAAAAGAAATTACAATATTCAACAATGGTATAATTAACGCCGCAGCGACATCCGCCGTAGCCATTAAGCAAATAAGATGCAATATTTCACGCCTAGAGCCAATTAAGTGGCAAAACGCCAAAACGGGCTGGCCAATAACCGTGTCAACGAACCCGCCAAATGTACCTTTTTAAACCTTGCAACTGGGCGTTCCGCCATTACGACGAACAAGATGGCTGCCGTGCAAAAAAACGATAATCGCACAAAATAATAGCGACTAAATTGTTTCATTATTTCACCTGTTTCGTCAATGAATTTTAACTCGGTTATAATTTACACTCTCAAAACTGACAGATGTTTGATTTTGAACCTTATCGCTAAATAAAATAAGGTAATCGATTATCAAATCAGTTGTTAATTACGCATTCCACTAACGTAAATTTACTTCAATTCCCGTGAGGACATTTATAAGGTGCAAAAGAGGAGGGTTTTTTTTAATAAAAAAAGTACAACGTACAACGCGAAAAATAATGATGGCGGTACGTAATTATGTTGTCAACTGATTTTTTTACCGCCACAGACTAAAAAGAGTTTTTTTTCTTTTAGTCATCGGAGCGCGGCGTGTAGAATTAATAAACTGGTCGACTCGTTATAATAAATTATTGCAGTGAAGGCCTAAGTGTTTACGATAAGTGAATTTAAACTGCATCCTATCGCCAGGTTTGCATCGCTACCTATATATTTTTCTGTCATATTCTTTATATAAAACTGATGTGGAAAAAAATGCAATCCGATGTTACTTGTATATTGAATTTTATTTCTTGTTGTTATATCGTCGTAATAAATACAGTTTTTTTTTTAATCTTTGGACTATTGCTGGATAAGTCGAAAGAAAGATAATTCATTGCAGTAATTACTCAATTTATGAAATTATTATCATTGCGCTTGGCCACGTCGGAATCATGGTTGGGGTTTTAACGTATTTATATATAAACTATTACATCGTTAATTACACAAGTAACTAACATGTGCTTTTCGTTAAAAAATAAATAAGTAATTTTTCATTAATAATTGCAAAATAATCACCGAAACCCGATTTCCGATAAATCGTGCTTAAAATGGCGCCGTGTTGAATTGACATCTGTCATCGGCGGATTTTTTTTCGACGTCGACAAGTCGTTTTTCGGTCAATGATTTATTTTACAACTTATTATGAAATCGCAAGATTTTTTTCTTATAACCACATTTCAGCGTTGAAATGCAATTAAAGAAAAAATATCAATTCCGACCGTCATGTTAATTTGGATGACGTTATCTGGTCACCATGCGGATTTACCTTTCTCTTGAACGAATTTTGATAAAACTAGATTCTGGGTCGTTAAAAAGTCTATCTTTGTTCCTGCGAAAACAGAATTTGGAAAACTTGGATATAGCAGTTCGCAGGCCTCTATGTTTTCTCTTCAGCCAAAAGTCGTCCACTCTATGTTCTATGTCCTATGGGCTCTATGTTCACCAGCTTCAAGTTGTACAAAATGTTTGATTGTTGTTGGTTAACCAAGAAAAGTTTCTCTCACGAATACAAGCGGGGGAAAATGAATTACGAAACATTAAGTCAATAAAAGCTAAGCTAAAGCGTTTTGTGCATAGGGTAGTTGTAGTCCTGCACTAATCAACAAAAGGTGTCATACGACGATATAATAAAAAAGATACGATAAATCTTTGTCTTTTTTTTATTGTTACACTTAATAGAAATATTCGTATTTATTTCCAACTGGTTCCAGCGAGTGTACATTATTTTGTCTAAGATGTATTCATATTGTGTAAGTAAAGTTAAAGCTAGTTTAAGGCATACCACTTTATAAGCAGTATATGATTGAGCTTTTCTTAGTTCAGAAATATATCCAAAAACGATTTCTTGTGTTATCTTTACTAAATCATTGTTTGCAAAAATAATCTAGGAACTGGCACCTCGATCCCTTGTGCACAATGATAATCACGTAAAAAAGCTGTTGTAATGAGCACACTAATCATTAAATTGCATCTTCAATGACAAAAAAAAATGTAATTAATATGCTTATGACATCGAATTGAAAAGTTTAGAAGGAGCGACAAAATTTGAATAGCCTACTGTCGGCAAATGTATAAAATCGCCCGCTGAAGCGGCAATGGGCTGTATTCGTATGTAATCCTCATTATAGAGATTTAACTGCAGAGTAAACTGCAACTAAAAATGTATCTTCGACCACACCTTTATAGCTGATGTTTGTTAGTACTTCATATTTATTGATAGGTAAGTGACCGTAATATAAAACAATATCAAATTTTAGTCTTTATCGATTTTTAAAATCTTTATATATAGACAACCCATACACTGTCCGAGAAAGATTTAATTTAATTTCTTCCTTAACGTTTGAATTTCGAATCGCATCAGTCACTTTAAATTTGCGACCATAGAGCTCTTAAATCTTTTTTTTATTAAGTATAAACATCAAAGACGGCCCTAATCTTAATCAAATATATGATAATAAAGAAAAAACAATCATGAGCCCGAAGAAATACTTTACGATGCATTTTATAGACAGTCTAATTTGAGTTGAATTAATTAAGGGTAGGGTAATAAAGGTGAAAAAAAAACGTTATTGATGGCCGCTGGAACTTTGACGTATTGAATGTTACCAACCTAACGTAATTAGATTTTGGTGCATAGCTTACATTTTCAAGGTTTTTAATCTACATAAGATATAGAAGAAAAAAATGTAAAAACTTAATCAGTGTGAATAGGTGAGGTGACTCAAACGTTCCTATTTTTGCCCGATTGACTGGTGGGTGGGGGGGGGACGTATTTATTTAATTATAATCAAAAACTTAACTATGTAGTTGAAATTGAATAACGAAAGAATTGTAATGTAAAAAAATCAAGTGATGTAATTCATTGATTCCTTACTATTACTTAAATTGTGAGAACTCATCGGAAAAATCAAAATTAAGGAGTACGGAACAGTAGAAGAATAAGAAAAGCTACGCTAGCAAAAAGTTTTTTTTTTTTATGCGATTAGGTGGCAAACGAGCAAGCGGGTCATCTGATGTTAAGTGACCGCTGCCCATGGG
>DWTW01001583.1:0-12359 GCA_018246275.1 Papilio slateri
GTATAATACCGCTACATGCTTGGTTTTATAAACTCCATTAGCTACTGTTCAACTTCCCTAAATTTATATCAGTGATTGATTTATAATTACTTTTTCAATTATACATCAAACGTAATTAAAAACACTGCTTTTTATCAGTTTTGTAACAATGTCAAACTATAAGATAAAATACATAAATTTTCCAGCATCGAATAAAAATCAGAAGAGACTAGATTACTTGACAGTTACCACTGGTGACATATTTCGTTTTAATTCAAACCGCACGAGACTATCGATTGTTTGTTCACAATTCGTGATCGTACTAGTAACAATGTAAATCTACGTCTAATAAGGCGCCTGAGAGAATCGACCACTGATATAGGCGAGTGACGTTTGAATCATTCACATCGCCTCGTTACTGGATCTGTGATGAAGACGCTCGAAGACACTCAAACAATACCATCGATGTTTAATTATATCGATTAGGCATCTGTAATCTATTGATTTGACTTCGACGACCTTCGCATATTTAGGTTAGGTGAAATACCATGTAATAAATGTTAAAAAGCGTTACTGTTTTGATTATTTTTCTTATCTTCTGAATAAAAATTGCATTTAATTTTATCAATATTTTCGTCGTCCCGGACGATGTACTGTACGAAGAGTGGTACATAAGATGGACTAACGATCTGGTCAAGGTTTTTATATAGTAGAAGGTGGCAAACGAGCGAGCGGTTCACCTGATATTAAGTGCCCACTACCCATAGGCATCTGCAACAAGAAATAAATTGCAGATGCGTTGCTTACCTTTAAGGGACAGAGGAGGAGATAAACAAAAAATGTTTCCTTTTCATATCCATTCCCTTCCCATTCCTTCCTTATTAGAAAGTAATGGAATGGGAAAGAGGACCAGAACTAGGCCCCTGGCACCTCACTCATCAGACGTAACACAGAAATACTTCTTCTTTACTTCACGCCTGTCTTCTGTGAGGTTCGCCGCCGCACGCATGCCTGTGTTCTAGACGGTGAAGCCTAAGCCTAGCAGTAAAGATCTTTTAGCTAATAATTTATCTATTAATAAGACCATTTTCCGTTATTAATACAAAACTCATTTCAAAATCATACTGAAGAACCACAATTTAATACCTAACTCCTCCCTGCTTTCGAACGTTCCTTCTGTTCTGATAGTACAAATATTTTAAAGTATATCGATGTAACTTGTATTGATTAATGTTTCTATTCACTCCGCCTTTTATTGTTTGCGAGTTGCCGTGTGATTTATGCCGCAACATCTATAATCCTTGCCGCGTGTACGGTCGGTACAGCTCCTCCATTGTTTGCGTCTCGGCTCGAGATTCTACTTACGATAAAGTCTCAGGTTATTAGTTTTAACGTGACCTTGCCTATAGTTTGGTAAGTATATCAACGTAATTGGGTTTCTTTAATAAAACAGTAATACACATTAAAAACACTTCTACCTTCTTTTTTGACCTATAACACCTTAGATCACACTTGTAGGGGCTCACTTTATATCCAATATACCGTAATCCAATTGAAGCAAAAAAAATGTTTTAAAGGAATTATGTAGTTTAGTACAAACTTAACTTTAAGGTCATTGTACTCACGTAACAGAGAGACATAGTTATATGCAAAGTACACGAGCTCTCGGAATGGAAATCTCGCAATCATCGCTGTAGCGGCCGAAAGAAACATCGATAATGTGACGCCGCGTGCAATAGCAATGGTGGGTCCGGTATCGTGTTGCATGGACGCGCGTGACCGGTCCGCCACAGCCTTTAAGCACCTTGAATAGTTCCATTTAAGTAAGAACACGGCCCGTCGCTATCGTCTGTGTCGCCTAACGTCTAGTTTCAAAACAACTTCCAGAACATTTTATTTTCCTCCATTTTCATCACGAATGCACCATGAGGTAGTGCGATTGTCCTTTGCAATATTTTGGCGACTGTCGCCTTGTCATTTTATAGTTCGCTCGAGGATTGCTTGCTAATTTTTATCCAGTAGAGGTCGATACGCACGAAGAAGGTAAGATATCATTTGATACGAAACTAAAATCGACGTTAGTGTTTTCAGAATACATATACTATTGACATTGAAGAGTAATAAATTTGTATATTATGATTGATAATTGTGATCATTATGTCGCGGTTAGTTTTTGACTTTGTTACATGTTGCATGCAATATGTTTACATCTTTACTGTTACCGAAAGATACAATCTGTAGCACAATACAACAGGAATATGTCAACCCTTTAAATAAGGAATTGTATTTATTGTACTGCTATGATGAAAGACGTTTTACAACGAATTTTTATTACGTAGCGAGATTAGCTTTTATTGCACCACTAACGTACAACGAGAAGTTACATCACCTAAGAAAAGAACAAATACTATGTGTTGTGGAGATACGAGTATCTCTTATCTGATGGTAATAAAAGCAAGTATTTATCGAGATAAACGGCAAACTAACAGAAAGACGGTTGCGATAGTGAAAGAAGGTATAACGGCGTTTAATTGTAAAATACGTCTTTGCGAGCAATTCGTATGCTGTGCCTAACTTTTAGTTGTTGCATTCAGTTGAACTTAGACTACCGCATTAATCCGGTAACCTAGCCCAATGATTTATAAAACGACATGACGTGACGCAGAACATTCACTTGGTAGTACTTAACGGTTAACTTTACCTTTATTACAGTTAGAGATAATAATGTTTTAAACTAGTGGAATTTGTATTGCTTTTTGCTTTAATACAAGACCCAATAGTTAGATCGTCTTTCATAGCAGCACGCAGTAACGTCACTCCGGCAAAGGACACTACAAAATCCCGCTTTCAAAAACTTTCAGGTTATTTAGAGATGGACGCTCTTATTGTCTTCCTCGAATTCTTCGAATCGTGCTTGTGGTCTTCGTTACAAAGTTACGTCGTCGGTCACAGGCGACGCCCTACAAAGCATCGTAAAGATAGATATCGATTGCGACGCCGATGTGGTCTAACCCATGCCTCAGGCTACATTCTCAGAAAAGTTTCACTAAGACAGTACAGAATTAAAATCATGATGACTAACCTTGGATCTAAGCTTGTTGCCGATACCAACATGAGTATCTATGAGTATTAAGTAACCAATATTGGCTGCCGCTTGCTCGTTTGCCATCTTCTATAAAAAATAATCTGGTATGCAATAGGTTTGTGACTGGTGTCAAGTGGCGATGTCATCGAAGTATGTTACGCACGAGTTTAGCGTATACACTCTTGATTTGAAGGTACCCATGTCGTAGTCGGACGGAGAACTGTCGATAACAACTCCAATGATTTGCTGCAAGCAACGACGATTCAAACCGCTTCGTTCGAACACGATTTGTAACAACAAAAGGATGTTTCCAAATGGAAGTTGCTTGGTAACCTGTAGATATGGTGATTTACTTTGGTGACGGTCACCTCAGGTTGCGTAAGTGGCAACTTGCCATCGTTAACTAGAAGTTTGGACGCGACCTCCGCTGGGTTCGGCGCTCGCAATTAAACGCGATTATGCCTTAATTCACAATCGCGTATCACTGCTGGGGTTTTGCTGCGCTGCGGTCGTTGCTTTTATAGATACTGCTGTTATAATCTATTTTATATTCCAATGTATTTGTCATGCCTTTATATGATGAAATGCTGGGATTACGTATACCTACTGATTCCTTTAGTTTTGTTTTTGTAGCTTTCTCAGTGTGAAAGTTTGTGTTATAACATAATGCAGTAAACTGCATTTCCGATGTTATTTGATAACAATCGAAAATTTTCGCTGACGAAATCCATATGAAGAACTTTTCCGCACATCACTGATTTTAAATTTTTATTTGACGTCGGTATTCATTTGGTATCGAAGTCGATGTCCACACTAAAATAAAATAAAAATGATATTTAAACATATACACTTAACGTCTTAGTCATTATTCGTTGAATGTGTCAAGCCTTTCCTTACATCATTAAGCTCTTTAGCAGTGTTTGTCTCTTCTTAAAATTCTATCCGTGAGTTTTGAATTAATCATTGGAACTATCACTTCCTCGTGAGACTACATTGAAATCATAATTAGTATGCGGGAGATGAGAGCCGAGATTTGTCGCTATTATTATTTGCACGTCGCTTCCTCGTCCGCGGCAAACATTGAAGAAATTTCCTTGTTTGTTAGATCACTCTATTGTTATTGTTCTCTACATCTTTTTCACAAGGACGTAGCGACACGATGGGTATATTTCTGGTAGACGACGAGGAAAACACGAGATTCACTTGACGCCATAACGATGGGGGGCGTCAACATGTTTCCCCTGGGGTGGCACGTCTTCTTAGCTCAAAAGTATAAACATGCGTACAATTTACATATAGGTATTGAGCAAATTATAATTACCACCAAAAGAAAATTAAAATCGAGTAAACTATAATCGTCAATTTATTAATGAATTCGAACTAACATATGGATAAAAGACATATTTATGTAATGTCTTAATAAATTTTATTAATATGCATTTATGTGAAAGTCAAATATGCTAATGTGTAATGATGTATTAATTCAGTACATATGTTCGATGGACATTAATTTCTTATTGTAACATATAATTCTTTCATTCTTCAAACTGCAGACTATTTTTTTAACATCGATTAATTTTGTTTGTCGATACTCGCACATCACCGGTGTGTTTTCTAGCTTATGTCGAAATACCCAAAGCGCAATTATAATGTATTTAACGCTCAGCCCGGCCTTGTCCTATATTTTTTGGCATGCACGGTTGGAAATAAGCGAATGCTGTGTGATATTCTAAGACTGACACCCACGGCGCCGCGTGTCTATGCTATGTGGAACGTGTTGGAAGTATTCAACGCACGTGTTAGTGTTGATCTGGCTAGAATTGCTTATATTACGAGCGGGGACCCGTGCGAATATTTCATATAGGTATAAATACTCAATATAAAACTGTTTCTTTCGGCTAATTACGGAAAACAAGCGTAAAGTAGAAGTATTAATATAGTCCAAAAGGATGCGATAGGAAGGCGAAGAGGATTGAATGGAGAGGAGATGAATAGGAAAAGGAAATATCCTATTTCCTAGCTATCCTCTCCTCTGTCCATTCAAGGCAGCGCATCTGCAACTCACGGTCACTTAATATCTTTTTGCCACCTTCTTCTATAATAAAAAATATCGTTGCAATAAAGAATACCCATGAGAAATAATATATTGGATGGTGATTTATTACTACAATAGTTTAGATTTTGGCAGCTACCTTAACTGTGGTGTTGGTAAATGAAGAGGCCGCACAATATTAATAATTTTCTACTTCGTTTTTACAGCTTTCGTAAATAGGAGTTAGG
Source organism: Papilio slateri (assembly GCA_018246275.1). Lineage (NCBI taxonomy): Eukaryota > Metazoa > Arthropoda > Insecta > Lepidoptera > Papilionidae > Papilio > Papilio slateri. The sequence goes on from DWTW01001583.1 coordinate 5,345, forward strand.
TAGGAGATAAAGAGTTACCTGAGAGTGTCGTAGACATTGTTCGGGATTTAATAATAATGAAATTGATATAAATCTAGTGGACTGATATTACAAATAGTCTTCGATAATTTGTTACAAAACATATTGCCACCCCTTATCTATTTCATCTCTCAATGTTTGGCACCTTCCAGTTTATTGATCTAGAATTGAATTTGAAATTGCATGTACCTGTCTAACCATCGAAGCCGCAGAGGGCGCGGCGGGCGGTAATACTGGGCCAACAATATACGTTATCTAATGCCCAGTGAAACACACGCAAAAGTGGTCTTGCCTACGATTTCGTTGATTTGTTTAAACAATTATCACATACCGCTGTGATCGTAATTTAGAGCCGTAGTATAAAGTGATCTATCTCATGTAGGTGCCCCACTTTAATACCTGTATATTCTGTTAATTCAAATTATTAGTTAACATTACTAATAGCAATATGTACTTTAAAATGTTCGTATCGTTGTAGCTTTTTATAAATCGCAAATAGAAGAAAAAAAATGAAATGCGTATATTCCACGCAACAATCTGGCACGATATGAAAAATGTGTCCAGTGACGTTGTACGGCTCGGCTGTTCACTCCTCGCCGGCCAATGACATCGCGTAAAAAATATAAACAAACCGAATGTTACACAATAATAGCTGAACGTCTATTGTGCGACTGACCTTGTCGCCAGTTGGCCCACAGCGCCGACTCCTAGGCCACTCTATGTCCACTTCGATAAATCAACAAATCGATTGGAGGCATATATAGAAAATTTTGATCTTTCATTCCATTACGCGACCCTAAAGTAGCGAGTAAAGTACAACGTTCCAATGCACTTTCGATGCGGTATTTAAGAGTTATTATTAGAAACCATTCCATAGTGTTGCGCCTGTTCGTTTCTTATCTACGACGAATCAGATGTAACCTCTTACATTTTTATTATTCTCGATTTGTACTTCCGTAACTTTATAAAATCGATTTGTTTTTTCACGCTAGTGTTGCACTAGCACTAGGATATTTACCGTAAACATATACAACGCGCATAGTACTAGCATATCCCAAGTATATTCAATTCACGGTGCTTTCATTTACACGGGCCGCTGATTTAATACGAAGTTACCTAAGCTGTGAAGATTTCAATAATCATTTATAAGTCGAAACACTTCGCAGCGGCCATCGCTCGTCGTTTTCTAAATTTCTTTTCTTTTCTTCGCGTTTGTGTTAAATATGAAAAAACTGTCAGTTTTATACTTCTTTTGATTCATAATCTGCAAATTGATTTTTTATTGTAGTAATGTGAAATGTTGAAAGCAATTTAATCTCCAGCATTTCCTATATTGCCTACAGCAATTTAGGTTGATGTTAGCTTCTACAGATAAACTAGTATAGCCTCTCTCCTTTAAAAGTATGGTTATTTACAACACCGATAATATTACCGTACCGTTATTTTATCTAGCTAATGCAGTTTGTTCAGAACCATCATCATATCCAGACTTTGAAACCTGCAAACATTTTAAATGTTTCAATATTCATGGACCATACATGAATTTAAACTATATATATTTATTTCTCAATTGTTATATAATTATTTTAGAATAATATTCCTTACAACCACAAACTATCTCATATATGTATCTTTCATATATTTCTTGTACGAATTGTAGTAAGACTAACGGAGTTATAAGTGGGTTAACTATAGATGGCTTGAGATGGATATCGAGCAGGAGCTCATTCGTCAAATGATACACAAAATGTATCATCTCATGCCGGTGTGCTGTTGAATAATGGTTAGGTTATTATACTATTCGATTGAGGTAAACGGTTCTACTGCCGTTATACTAGTGGTGGTCTACTATGGTTTAGTTGGTGACCTCTGGAAACCAGGCCGACTTTACAATTCTACCCTATTAAAGAGTGTTCGCTTAAGGTGCTCAGCGTGAAATTTTATAAAGTGTGTAGCTAGGGGCCAGCACTAGTCCAGGTATACCGGCGCGCACCTGCCCGCTCGGCGCGGCGGGCTAACCAACAGACGCGTCTGCATGTTCTAAATACGTCGCCAACACCGCGCGCCGCCGCAGGAATGCGGTTCAATTCCATTAACTATCGCTATGTTCCTTTTAATGTGGAATTATATCCTGGCTGGCTTCTATGGAGAGAGGAGGAGAGTTCACCAATAAATCCATTCAATCAATGATACACAATTATTTTAAACAAACTGAAAATATGCAAACATTACTGCAATCATATACTAGGACGGTATATTGAACGATTGAACAATCGCCTCAGTGGCATTTTCTATGAAATTAAATATAAAAGTTCTTGAAAAAGCCGCAAGAGCCCTTAATTAAAAATATATGCTATTTTGAATATGGATTACTGTACTGAACTCTTTCTTATAACACTGCTTCCACTAACGACTTCATTACAGTTATATTTTATGTAACTTTAAAAAGTAAATTTACCCAGGACTTTTCTTCCTTTAATCAAGGAACTCATGATAATTAACAAACATTCTAACATTTTTTTGGTCACAGCAAACGTTTATTTGGTTTCGTGGCCAGGTATCGATGCCAGGTGGCTCGGATTCTGTTTATGCGGGTGAACGGTCAGCCACTGACTGTGCAAAATGTGTAGTACTGCAACAGAATTCCAATCCGACGGTCGATCTTTTTGTTGCAATGACCCACTTGCATTTTATGGAAACTGTACCAAGTTACGTTTTTTTGTTTGTCTTAAAAGGCTTGAGGTCGATGTTTGTTAAAATTCTCTTTTTAGGCACTTGTCCCACTGCAGGCGAGAAAACTTTGAATATTTTCTCGCTCAAGAAAGTACAGTAGATACAGATCGCAGGGGAGTGAAATAAATACATATATGAATAGTTGATCGTTGTCGGTTCCCTCTACTAGTTCGGTCGCAACAACAAGAGCTATCGAAGACAATAATCGCTGAGCTATGTGCTCCTTTTGCGACCAGAAACCTCGCCCAGCGGGCTGGCATACTTGAGAACGAGCAGACATTTACCATTTTGCACCACGTCGCGGTCCTGAGTGCAGTCATTTTTGTTATAGATTTAGAACAAATATTGTTGAATAGTTCAGAAGACGACCCGTCGCCTTCGCACACTCGCTTATGCGACAAAACTATCGGAGCTACACACTCCCTACTCGTTGCTCGCTAACTTGTTTATAGTTCCTAGCTCTACCCGTTTATCGCCGGCGGTGGGACGAATGCCTTATTATCGTGTAGATAATTATTTATAGAATGGTACAAAGGACTTATGAAGCATTGGATTAGGGAAATAATTTAATAATTTAAATTTATTGCGTCAATAGTCTGATAGATAAGGGTACGGACTGCAAACAAAGTTGTAGGTTGGAATATTATCTTGGATCATATCTAGCCAAAGCTTAACCTTAGTTGGAATGGTTAAAAAAAAATAAGTATATTTTTCTTTACAAAATCAACCTACATGTTATGAAAAAAATATTGATATTTGACGCATTTTCTTTCTGACTTTCAACCAAAAAAGTTGAAAGTGCGTCCCTCAAATAACTGCTGCTTTGATTTTACTCCTCATAAAATATGTCAGATATAGTATATCAACAAAAAAATATATCATATCTGTTGCGTTTAGTAACTGTTATTATTTTTGTTTGGACTAGTGACGCGTTAGACTGGTGGAACACGTTAGGGCGGCGCGTGGGCGGCGAGGCGCCTCCGCCCTCACAAATAGCTGGCGTTGCGTCACTTCCACAGCTGCTGTACTCCGACGTGGAGTGTAGCCGATGTCAGCCTCTCGGCAGTCACTAATCGGCAACGTAACACACTTGATGGATAGAATAAATTGCAATGTTACGGTACAAGGCTAGTTAATATATTTATGCAGTGTTTAAGTATTCAATATTATAGGTATAAATAAAGCTCTAAGCTTGATAAATAGATAGGTGACTGATGCCTGAACGGAAATAGCATTAAGCTCCCGGAGTCTAAAGATTCATAGTCGGTTGTTATAATGTATGCGATTTTTTTTCTTCCTGCCCTTTCCCCACTTTACCGGCAGATACGGTCGGCACAGTATGACTGTAGTCCATACTGTAAATATGTTTTGGCTATAGTTTTTTTTATCAACCGGCCGCCCGCCAGACGCCAACCCAGGGACATATAATGTACGCTTATACCAGTAATGAAAAAACATAGTTATTTGTCGACCAGCTGACGCATGTCTTGTCTTCCTACGACTGCCTCAACATTTATCTGCCGCCATCAAGAATTTGCCCACCTTATTGGGGCTTGTAGTTCACGCTTTTCGGGTCAAGAATGACACGGTTATCTTCGGTGTTTAAACGACAAAAAATACTAGCAGTAAATACTGCCACAAATGTATATGTGATGTGTGAACGGTTCGCAGGATGTGCTCCAATTGCTTATCGATGAGCGGACGCTGTTTGCCACTTGCCACTGTCGAGCACGTCACGAAGCGCTGAAGAACGAGAAGACTAGACATTGAAATGTTTATTGCCAATACCCATCACGAAAAGTTAATATAATTTTACTCAGCCCACCCCTTACCTCCCTCCCAAGTAAGGTAGACAGAGGATAGGGCTAATCTCTCCATCACTTTCTTCTCTCCTATTCCAGAATGCCATCTCTCCTCCCTACATAAGGCTGCCAATCTGCAACTTATCTGACTGCTGTGGATGTCTGCTGGTCATGTTATCAGATGGCTGCCATAGATTCATCCATTTAGCAAAGTCTTCAAACAATAATCATGCTACTTTCTCATTCATGTATCTGTTTGTTACTTCGTCAACTTGATAATTATTATTTCGATTATTTTTAGCCCGCATCCCGCTACCTGGTTGTAACTCAAACTATATAAAATATTAAATGCTTTTTAGTTTTGACCCTGCTAAAGTCTACCGTCAGGTGGGTCAAGCCTCCCCACAAATGACAATCCTGGATTCGCCACTGGCTATATTAATTTTTATGTATTGCCAAATGGGTTGCACTCGAGGATATTTAATAAAAAAGTCTGAATGTATAATTATGTAATACTCTTTGTAGTTTCTGTCATTTCATCAGAAATAACGTTGTAGACACAATTCACAATAATCACATGCATAAAATATGTATAAAAATCTCTGACAGTCCGCAATGCCAAAACTAATGACAAAGAAAATAATAATTATCGATAAACAAATTCAAAAGTAAAATTATATAAAAACTCCTTCGCCACAACGTCACATACGAGTAATTAGTCATACTCGTATGTTTATTATTTTTCGTACTATTCGGGGCGTAGACAAATCCAACAAATTAATTGTAAAAAATCTGTGCAGCTGTTCTTGAGTTTTATATGAATAATATGTCGGATATGAATTAACGATGATTTTGACTAAAAGTTATCACTCCTTAATATTCAAATGTTTTATTGAAGAATAACGTAACATACGTTGCATAAAGTTCGTTAGAAATTATTATATTCATCTATTACTAATTAACGTCATTATTAGCAATGCGAAATGCAAAATAATAACAATAAACATTTCATGTAACCGGTGTTTTTACGTAAACTTTAATGAAATGATCGCGGAAGTTTGTGTGAATGAGGCCTTAGGCGTTGTTTCTTGCACAACAGTTTACAAAGTGTCAATAGACAAGAGCTTAGAGTTGATCTTACCTCTAGACCGTACAGCTGGTATTTTAATGTTGTACTATTAAATTGTGTTGACAGTGCAACATTATACCGTAAACAGTTGGATAAAATAACTTGGATAACTAATTGAAATTTTCGAGACCAAAAAGTGGAAGTGAAAAATATTTGAGCGACTTTTAAAAAAAGGTAAAGAAATAAAATGAGTAGTCTCTTACATGTCCAACGATCGCATTTTGAGAAAAAAATACAGAATGCACCAAAAAGAAATATTTTATGTTGTTTTATTTCGATTTGATTCTTTTGTTGGTGTGTTAACTTGAGATAAGTTAGATACACCGAGAGGCACATCTCTAGTCGCTATTGTCTCAGGCTCAAAGCTCATAGAAAGAAAGAATAATTAAATAAACCTATTCAAACATAATACTGTTTTTCGATTTGTTTAAAGAAAGTAATATGAATGAAGTGGGGTTGACTCATTCGATTGAAATGTCACCGATTATCATAATATTCCATTGTGAAAATAAACACAACAGTCTCATAATCTGGATCTATTCGTTTCTGTGATCGGGAAGGCGATAAATCGATCTCAAGTGGTCCAAGTGCGCGCAGCATCCGTGAAGCGAGACGTCTCTCACGCGTTACACCGCGTCAGTAATCCGAAGCACTCGAGCGCAGGAAATGTTCATTGATGTACTGTACTAATCGCTTAACACTCGTCTTGATCGCGTCCAATGCTGCTGACGTCACATCACGAAGTTATCGCAGGTTAATCTACACCACGGTCCAACCTTACGTTGTTGACGACTCGGCGGTAGAGACTATGTCACCAGCTGTTGTAAAAAAGGGCTGACTCCACTATCCATGTGTGAATTAATAGTACTTAGCATTTCTGGTTCGTTTCGTTTGCTTCCCTCCTAATTTTTGCCATGGGGGCATAAAAGAAGAGGGGACTATTATAGAAAAGCACTGAGAACATTCGTTGCACGAATGAGCCAGGTCGATCAGTGACCGACCTCACAGAAGAAATAAAATAGAAGTAAGCTTCTGCGTATCGTCTGATGAGTGAGGTGCGGGAGGCCCAATTTCACAACACACAAAATGATATGATGGAAAGGGAAGAAGATTTGACGAGAGAAAGGTACAACGCATTTCCTACTCGCTTTTGCTTGTAGCGGATGTCTATGGGTAGCGGTCACTTAACATCAGGTGACTCGCCTGTCCGTATGCCACGTTCTTCCATAAATTAAAAAAAAACGAACAAACATTGATCGAGTTGGCAAAAAACATCATCTTAGTTATCGGTGACGTGGACAACTCTACACAGTTGACGTGCAAGCCCGTGTGG
>DWTW01001584.1:0-12358 GCA_018246275.1 Papilio slateri
GCGTGTGTATGCCTAATTCCAGTCCTCTTCCATTTCCCATTCTATTCTAAAAAGGATAGGATGGGAAAGTGAAGAGAATTGGCCAGGGAGGTTATAAATAGAAGAAGGAAATATCCTTTTTCTGTCTATCCCCTCTGTCCATTAAAGGTAGGCAACACACCTGGCACTCATTTGCTTGTTGCGCATGCCTATGGGTAGCGGTCACTTAACATCAGGTGATTCGCTTGCTCGTTTGCCACCTACTTCCATAAAAAAATGTATGACATACACGTCGAAACGTGTATGTCACGCCTCCGAAGAGGAGTTCAGTCACATTGTGACTAAACTGGGAGTGGGTCGAGGGTCGGTTTAGGTTCACAATTGGACCCGATATGACCAGTCCGATATAGGCTGTCGCGATATTCCAAGAGATTTATTTATTTTTACTAACGCAATCAATTGCATTATGTACATAAATAATGCTAAAAAATAAAATGCAATAAAATATAGATTATATTAGTTTTGTAGCTTTATAATGGTTAAAAAATATTAAGATCGGTTCAGTAGATTATCACGTAGTAGTACTCGTCTGTACAGTCAAAAGCAATGATATACATATATTTATACATATAATTGCTTCGCACTGTTCAGTCATTATCAGCCAATATAAAAAGTAAACTGCTGGACATAGACTTTCCACAATGTTTACCACAGTATGTGGTCCTTCGCTTTCCGCATCCACACATTTCAATGTGTGTTATATTTTCTTAATTGCTATTGTGTGTGTACAAAGTAGAAATTTATAAAATATTTTTTTTTTATAATTTATTATTTGCGATCAGTCTTTACAACTTTAAGCAAATGTGATGAAGGTTTGGCTTTTCAGAATAGTTCCTTCATCAAGAAACTTCCTCCTTCACGATAGACCCAGATGGATCTGATGTTATTGCATTATGGTGGCCCTTTTAAGCCTTCTTCTATGACCACATTTGGTTAAGGCCGCAACCAGGGGATTGTAGTGGTCTACAATTCTTGTTTTATAACGCCCAGCGATTAGTCCGATTTCTTGCTGTACTGTGTTCATTTTTAAAATGTCATGCACCTCTGAGTTTTTAATAAACCAAGGGGCATTCGAGATGTTCTTTAATATGCGGTTTTGCACCCTTTGTATGATGTTTAAGTTTGAGGCACTAGCAGTACCCCAAATTTGTATCCCATAAGTCCAAATAGGTTTAAGCACTACATTATACAGAAGAAGCTTGTTGTCTAAGCTGAGGATAGATTTTCTTCCTATGAGCCACTGGAGGTTTCGATACTTTATATTTAGCTGGTCTCTTTTTGCTAGTATGTGGGCTTTCCATGTGAGTTTTTTATCAAGTTTAATACCCAAGTATTTAACGACATCACTATGTGGAAGTTCTTGTTCTCCAAGTTTAACAGATGGGCAATTATCATGGCGCAGTGTAAATGTTACCTGGACCGATTTTGAGGCACTGGCTTTTATTCTCCATTTTTTCAACCATTTATCTACTTGGTCCAGTCCATGTTGAAGCATTTCAGAAGCAACCTTGGGATCCTTGTGACTAGCCAAAATTGCTGTGTCATCTGCATAGGTAGCGGTAGTTAAATCTGTGCATTCTGGAAAGTCTGCCGTATATAAGGAGTAAAGAACTGGGCCTAATACCGAGCCCTGAGGTACCCCTGCAAGGATGTCATGGAATGAAGATGTACAGTCATTTTCTCTAACTTGAAATATTCTGTCGGAGAGATATGATCTTAAGACTTCGTAAAAGGTATTTGGTAGAAACTGTTTTATTTTACACAGAAGGCCCTTGTGCCAAACCCTATCGAATGCCTGTTGAATGTCTAAGAATGCGCATGGGCAGTATTCTTTATCCTCTAGTGCCTTTCTTATTCTATTGTATACTCTATGTACCTGTTCGACAGTCCCATGTTCTTGTCGAAAGCCAAACTGGTGATCTGGTATAATATGCTTTTCATGTAGTATGGGTATCATTCTCCTGAGTAGCAGTTTCTCAAATAGTTTTGAGAGTATTGTGAGTAGACTAATGGGTCTGTATGAGGATACCTCATTTTCAGGTTTACCCTCTTTATGAATCATCACTACCTGTGATACTTTCCAGAGTTTAGGATAGTATTTAACTCTGAGGATAGAGTTAAAAAGTGAGGTTAGGTATACTACTGGTACTACTGGTTAGGTATAAACCAAACGTAACGACATTCTATGGGCCACACACTAGGTAAGTAAATGAATCAATAGCACTTTACAATGTTTCCAACTAACCGTGAGTTCACACTGCACAAAACACCACATAAAACATCTCTCTCTCTTTCTCTATGAGATGAGCAGTGTGAACTCACGGTAAGAACACGCAATATTCAACCTCCTCGCAACTTGATAAAATGACCATGTCCTCTCAAACTTAAAAGTGACTATAAATTAATTGAAATCAAAATGTGTATTGGTTTGCAATATATTTCTGGCCAATTTACGACGATTGCATCATGTCTTCTTCCTCCTGCTCTTTTCCGACTTATGTGAGGTCGGCGCAATATGTACTTCTCTTCCATATTCCTCTATGAGCCGTCATATCTGCGTTTACACTCATCTTGCAGATGTCATCTTTCACACAATCCATCCGCACTTTCTTCGGTCTTCCTCTACCCTTGTAACCATCAGACGATTGCATCATGTCGTCATTGCTACAAATATGCGTAACATAAGGGTAACAATCAAGAAGGTAAACAAATTCCACGTGTCCGTCCATCTATATACAACATGTTTCCACACTTTATTATAGATTTGCTTCTAGGAAATCATATAAATCATACATATACTGTACAAGAATTTTAATGACAATAACTTTGTAAATTAATTAGGTCGCTTATAAAAATTAATTGGTCTCCATAGAAATCTATTGAAAAAACTAATCCTCATAAACAACACTTAAAGCGATATTGACTTGATCTTGACTTTTTTAACTTTACATCTATTTTTTTAATAGCCACTAGTACTAGGTAGTATCATAATCAAGGTAAATGGCTGGCAAACTATTAAAAGACCTCCAACAAAATGTCGAACGACCCATACATGTACATACTTATTACGAAATGTCAAGCCAATCCAAAAAAAAAGGGCTAACTATAACGTTTACACAGTTTGGCCACAACTTAAAGCTACCTGCATTATTGCACAAGCCAGTGTACTTATTATATATGAAGCAAGAGGTGTGCACAGTTGGGCGGTATCTTCGACGCGCCTAAAACAAATAGCATTCTAAAGTTACACTCGACGACAACACCCTGTGACTCACGCGATTGTCATCGGTTTAGATCAGGGGGCCTTCAATTTCAAAGAAGATTCCAGTACCGTTTCACGGCTCGAGCAGTTAGCTTGATTTATTACGAACGCTTGCAGACGAGGGGTTCCGTAGCCCCTTGAGGCATATAATTACCGTCGTATATCTAAAAGACCCCTAACTCTGTGTTCATTAGATTGCCTCGCTCGCCCTTACCTAAAGTGTCAGCGCTTTAGTATTCCGTGTATGTGCTTAAATCAAATCCCTAGAGGAATAAAGTAATCTCATTACTAACGTATCTAAGAGAATAATTAAATACTAAGACATTGTAGAACTTAATTAAAAACTAAGTTTATAACCCTAACAGTATTATAGAATTGATGAAAAGATTTAGGCAATTTAAAAAGTTGTCGTTTCGTAATATAGCTATACGTTGTCGAAAGTCGTGTGAAAGGTACAAAAACATTAAAAAGTTGCTTATTTTATTCCGTGGTATTTTAACAATAGCACCTGTTGGCTTGTGATAACATTCAGTGGCCGGCGCCGCGAGAGTTTACTTTCTATCGGTCTTCATTTGCAAGCTCGACACGTGCCCGCTACGCCTCCGATATAACGGAGCCTCCACAACTCCACACTAACAATACTCTTTAATTCATTCGAACCATTTCAATTCTTCGTGCTAATCCAGTTATAAGGAGTTTACCCTAGATGCTTAACTTTTTTCAATAATTTTTAAGATATCAATATAGGCAAAATAGGTATAAAAGAAAGCCAAGTATTATACACAATTTTAATTGTGAATTTTAGGGAGATTTGGGGTCTATTGTTTAGAAAATTGAATGCCAAAAATATTTAGATTAACTATCGCTGATAATATTATTAATGTTTATACTATTAGACTGTTTCAGAATTGCAAAACCATGGTTCTGTAGGTTGGACATGTTGGGACAATGAATAAAGTACATTGATAAGATTAATACATCAAAATTGATCACAGCATTAATGGGGAACGGTAAAATCGGACTAACGTATGTCGATCTCATAAAAGACACAAAGTAAGTAACTGTAGTAAGTAGGCTGACAGAAGACCAAGTACATAGTGGACACAACCGACGAGCACACATGGAGATGTTTGGATATGTGGAAGCGGAAAGCGGAATAGGTGTGTAAAGACATTTCAAAATAGAAATCATGGACCTGAGTAAATTTGTCTTTCATAAACCACTTTTAAGAATTTTACCTAAAGTTAAAAAAATCGATCCACTCAAAACTAGTTTTCATTGGTAGTCCTCGACTGCGAATAGGAACGATCAAAGTCGTCTGGGTATTTCATAACGTTGCGGATATTAAGTAGATATTCTAAAATACATCTAAATGCTTAACGAGCGAAATATGTTTTAACACATTTCTTGATATTAGGCGACATAAAGAGAAAGAAAACGAAGAATAATATAGTGAATATTTGGTGTATAAAATAAAAACAATAAGTATGAATTATTCATAGTCCAACTGATACAAAAGGAGACTGCAATAGCCGTCCTCTTAGCAGTCAAAAGTGGACCAAATATATGCATAGATTATGCTGGTACCTTTTTCCACCTTCACATCAAATTCATTCACGAGTGGCGCGCTCACCTAGTGAATGAAGCGGTCGCGGGCAGCATACTAACATTGTTTTCCTTGTTCGATTTCTTCTTATTTTCAAAACTTGTCCACGCGACGTGACCGTCCGTCCAAACTCTTGACACATTACACGGAACATGACATCACAGCTCCGCGAATATCATGTCGCAAGTACATACGTGAGTATATAGACCTGACTAGCGCTCGCAACTTTATTTGCATTAAATAAATACTTCGTGTGGCTGGTACTTCTTTTTACATGTTTTCGTCAAGCTCCATACTAAAACCAATTCGGACCATTAAAATAAATAGTTACCGGCCATTTTGAATGAAAATAAAATCTGCGTGGTGAGTGTAGCTCTTTTTTAACTATAACATTCTAAAGTTCTAAATACTAAGAGAGCATTCTGCCTTATATTTAATCAAAATACTACGCCTTAATATGTAGTCATTTTCATAATGAAATCGTACTACAATTACGTGGTTTTAAATAGTTAATCAAGTGAAAAGTCAATAGGCAATCATAAATTAACTTCGATTATTCCACTTAATAATTATCATAATCGAGCACAACGTAGTCACGAAATGTCTATGCAAAATGTTTAATTCTTAGGTTTGTTGGTATATTAATTATCTGTTTTCTATTTTGATCGTACATTTTGCTTTCACATACAATTGTTTCATGAAAGTAGCTGCATTAAGAAACTATGTTTTATTTTGTACATAAGTTTAACATCTTTCAGTTACGAAGTGGACATAGATGGCAATCTATAACGAACTAGACAAAGTTAGATTTCCTTCCGACTTGTTGCCAAATTGGAACAATGCGTAAAGGCTCTAACCGTTAGGCTACGGGAATCAACATCATTAAAATCACCATCATAAGCGAAAAGACATCAACTACTGGACGTACGCCTTCCCAAGGATCATCAGAAAGGTTCTTTTCTCGGTCGGTTAGACGGTATCTCCATAACCCTCGACTAGTAAACTTCTGCAAACTTGGAGTAGAGTTTATTAAGTGTCTATGTAAGAGTCTATAAAATATTTATATAAATGGTTTCACAGAAAATAAGAATCGGAAATACACATGTTAATTGTCTTTACTTGTGTGTGGTCCATTTTAACTTCAATGATCGAAATACTCTTGAATCATAAAATTTATTTCGGGACAAGTAAACTGTGGCTGGGCTCACCACACCATACATCCTACCGTTTTTAATATGCACTGTGTTGTCTAATTTGTATGCTACAAAATGATGTTTACCATAATATTTTTAATTAAAAAAACTCGCGACAAAGGTAAAAAAAGAATCAAAAATCTACAATGACTGGATTTTTTAATTGCCAAACCAAAACTTGAGCTGGTTTGCGGAAATATAATTTTTTATGCACCAGGCACAAATTAACAAAAAAATTGATTATACGGACATCCGACCGATATTTATTGATAGAAATTGTCCTGGAACAGAAATCATGGCCTATTATATCGTATGTTTCATACGTAGGTAGACGTCACAGTAATATTAATTTCAAAAAATAATTTCCATGCTTTTATCTAAAAATTGGTTTAATAATGCAGCTAGAGCTTTATAAAATCTTATTAACTTTTAGTCTTTTCCCCAAGAACCACAATCACACGTTATCTATATCTTTAGTTTGACTTTATTCTGTATAACTCGAAGTCGCTTATCGAGTCATTTTGCCTTGTTAAAAAGAAAATCGAAAACTTATTAATGCAAGAGAAACAGGGATCGGAACGTATATGGTAATGAACATGATTATTTTCGCTTAATTTTTTTCGCCATTACACCACATTTTAAAATATAAATGGCAACTAAAAAGGCTGCAATACTATTTTCTGAATGTACCACAAAGAGAGCAATATGTTTTAATGAAAAATACTGGCATACATTTAACAAGGGATTCCGTCGTCTATAGGTTTCGAAACAAAAGAAGTTTATCGGTACAAACTGAGGGAATTTCTAGTACGCGACCGTTAGATCGTTTCGCTAGTCAGGCGTTAAAATTGGTAAAGAAGCTGTTGATGATTTCATTAAAGTTTTTCTGGCACTCGGAGTGGTCAATAAAATTTAATTTAGTTTTATACAATTACTCGTAACGGACGTTAAGTGAATTATAAAGAGCGTCATCGCGTCGCTATCTGTTATGGGACGAAGGTAGGCCTGATTGTGCAACCCAATAGTAACAACACGCAATCGAAACAACTGCCGCGAATCAAACTCAATTCACACAATAACAACTATCAATCGTCTATCTATTAACAAGAAAAAAATAAAATATGGGGGAAAAAATAGAAGGGGAGAAAAGATAGAAAAAAATACACATGTGGGGGGGATTATATTAACTTTTAGACCTTTCAAATCTTTTCACTCGCAAGAAAAATTTAAATCTTCGAAGCGCCCTTGATTTCGAACTCAATAAATTATGTTTAAAATTATAACAATTAACAAATTCATTAAAAAATACATATGTTGGCTACAAGAAATATAAACGCCAACAAAATGTGATTAGAATAAATAAAAGAGAACTACACAATATATGTGTTGACATTATTAAGCGAACGTTTTAGAAAACGTGAAATTAAGATTTACAGTACGTACTTCATTTAAAAGCTTGTATATTTCGCACATTCTCCTATTAAAGGAATATAACTGCTCCAATTTAAATAGTTTCGCAAGATTATCACAAGCTCTCTCGTTTTGGGTTTACGGTCAGATGTTCGATTCACAGTCAATTTGTACCATATTATTCCAACCAAATTATGTTTTCGTTGTATCAGGCTCATTCTGATAGAGGGCCTTGTAAGCTAAATATCGATTTCTATCTCTGTCCATTCATCCCATTCAGGTGAAAAGATAATAAGATCTTATTTTTGAAATGATAATCGGAACAAAATGTCATATTTAACATACAAAGAACATGCAAAAATCCAGTACGTTAGAGGCAGCTGAATCAATTTTACTTAACGTTTATGCGGGTAGTAATTATTCGAAGTTTTTAATGCTTACATTTTCAGTCTAGTATTGTTTTATTGCCAAAGCGTAATCACTACTTTAAAAATAAAACTGGCCAAGTTTTACCGTAGCTATTAACCGCAACATTAGATGAGGTAATTAGTTACACCGCTACATTGCACGGACGAACGGTTCAAATAAGTTCTTGTGCACAAATTTGAAATGCAATGGTGTTAATTTAATTTAAACCCGAACTGTTTTGTAAGCTCGCTAAGGAATGTGACCTTTATTACTCACCTAAAGAATCATGTCACTCATTGAGCACTTACGTAAAACGCTACAAATAACTCGCCGAAGTAGCATAAAAATAGCAGTTGCCCGTACGTCTAATTATTTTTTAAAAATTAAAAGAAAATTTACTTACCACATTTGTCTAACCAGCCCTCGGCACGGCAAGGGTATGTTATGACGATTGGTTTATCGTCGCACCTCATGTTCAAGGATCGCAAATTAAATTTATACACTTTTAAAAGCCGCACGTCAAGTTTAATAATAATAAACACTTTACATTTCACAAACACACCAAGCAACCTGATATTAGAACACCACTATGAGACTCCTCAATCACCACACGGCACTTTCACCAGCTGTAAATAAAAATAAGCACATCATTGGTTGAAAACTATTTGGTTGCAATTCATCCTACCTGCTGATTCAATGATATTTTTTAACAATGATTAGGGATGTTTTTCCATTTTGTATAATATTTTATTACGTAACAATTATGATTAAACGAATATACACTAATGTATCACAACATTGTAATATTAAAAATGCAGTAAAACAATTTAAATTATCATTGTTATTTTAAATCTTTAAGCGATAGAAATAATTTTGTGCTTATTACCAACAAATACTTAGAAGCATTGTATTAAAATTGTGTTCTTCAACACTATTTTATTAAACTACTAAGTAAATTTGTAAATAACCTCCTCCTTTTTGGAGTCGGTTAAAAAAACAACAAACATGATACTATGTAAAATACAAAAACATTAAAAACTAATCCACATTTGATTAAAATATTGAAATATATGTAATTCAATATAATTAAAATATGCTTCGTTATATTATTAAATTAGACCGTATATTATTTTAAATACTTTTACAACTTTAATATTTATTTACATACCTCTTAAAAATTTAAGCGGCACATTAGGAAAGCATTAGACTTTTTTCATGATGTCAAACTGCATTGTTTACGCACACGTGATTAACACAATGAAAAAACCTTCGACACATCCATTACCTACACGAGCATATAAAAAACTAAATTGCAAAGTCTATCTATCCCATTTACTCGCTGTTTAATTCATTCTCTCGCTATTACGTTTGTCAGAATAAAGAAGCAATATTTTGTCTCTCTGTCTACTTTATCGACCCGCATCCTTATCATTGGCATTATCACATACGCGCGCATTTTATGGCAGATGAAAGACATTCCAAATAGCAAAATGTTTGAAATAGTATGAACAATTTTAAAAATCAACAAGAAAACTTCAGTATTTTTGTTTTTGAATAAAATATTTAAATAAATTTATTTCAACATTACCTACTTTTACAAGCCGTAGACAATGATGATAGCACTTATAAAGTATAAGTTATTAGTATGCATATTATTATTTCTAATAAAACTATCTTAACGGCGTGTATTCTTAATGAATTATGGTATATGGGTTTCAATTTTTTAGGTAAAAACATAAAAATACACTTATTTTAACTTGACAATAGAAATCGTTCATAAATGACATTTCTTGTCTAATCTTTGTTTAACGCCCCCAAAGCAAAAGCCAAAGCATCTAGTGATTAGTCTGTGACAGTTGGTGGTGCAAGATGGCTCTAAAAGCACTGGTTGGTCAAAGTGAGTAAAAAATATATTTAAGCAATATTTCACTCGTAATTTACGCGAAGTCTTTATTTTTAGACTTATGGACATATTTGTCGTGTAACTAATTTCATTTTCGAGTTCCTGTTCTCTTCTTACTATTACGCTGCAACTAAAAGGGATTTCGATGACTAATGTAATAAATACACAAAATATTTTTTCAGTGCCTTACTTTAAATTTTAGTTTGAAATTATTCTGGTGTTCCATTTTTATGTTTCTCTTTAACCTATCACAATATGCATCGATGTTTTTGGTATAGTTCTACATACATATTCTGTAAGAAATAAAAACTGTAAACAAGTTATTAGCATCTACAAATATATTGTAAAGCAATCACCTATTTCAAATCACGTTTACAATTTTTTAAGTACGCTTTTAAATATATTGACGTTGTTGACATTGGACAAAATATTGATTTTCATGTCACTTGAGAAAGTAGGGTGGGGGCGTACGTCATTGCGAATTGTATGGGGATGTTTGAGTGCAAATTTTGTTCTTTTGATATTTACAATAAGACCATGACTATTACATCAGAAACTTCATTCTAAAACATATAAATAAACCCATGGGATATATCTATTTCCCATCACTTTTTGCATTCTTGGTATATCTATTTCACTTTGTCTGTTTGACCTATTTTTAATTTGTTACTCCAATGCTAATAGATTTTTATAAGTGTGAACGTTGACCTAACATTTCCTATCAATGGGGTCAATAAATATTTTCATGTGCCAAACAAAATTATAATATACTATTTTAAATTGAATTATAGGATCTTGGCTTCTGAACTACTAATACACCCTACAATTACCCTATTAATATTACTATACTCTATAATAAACTAGCTGACCCGACAATCTTTGTTCTGCATAAAAAATAATTTATGTTGTGTTACCTTACTGACCTATTACTTACCTATTAATTTCTGGATGGGCTGCTCTCAATTTGATTCTCTTTATTGAAGCACCTTGAGATATTGGACATTTTTAGTTTTGTTGCATATGCCAAGATGTATGAGAAAACACATATCCTTTGATATTTTATTACTTATTCTGCTATTCGGGGCTGAGACAAATCTAACAAATCAATGATCAAGATAAAATCCATGCAGCCATTCTTCAGTTATAAATAGTGTAACTAACACAACTTTGTTTTTTATATATATAAGATTAATAATGTGAAGTTAATTACTTGAGATCCAAATGAATTTGCCATCAATATAATTTATTTTGCTAATACCCAGTATCACTTTGACCTCAATCAAATCAAATAAATATTTTATACTAAGTCTTTTTTTAGGTGATTAACATGCAAATTTTCAATCAATTGCATCAACTAACAAAGCATGTCAATATTTATGTTTACCACCATGATGCATATTCATGCGCTTATTTGTACCTGGGTTGTGATATTCTGTTCATAATCCATTTTGGACTAGGGCTAGTGATATACTGCATACTGGTTTATAGCAAAGGAACTTGTGTCAGTGCTTATATAACTTTGTTGTCCTGCCCTCGATGCCACTATCCTAGTATGTGTTCAACACATGTATACTAATATGCAACAATAAAGACAAAACTTCATGCCATTGAGAACTCCCTTAGTACATAAAAGGAATTTTTTTTTATGGTATTAGGTGGCAAACGAGCAAGCGGGTCACCTGATGTTAAGTGACCGCTGCCCATGGGCATCTGCAACAAGCAAAAGGTCGCAGATGTGTTGCCTACCTTTAAAGGACAGAGGGGATTATTTTTATTATTATTATTCAAGGAACTAATAGAAGTTACTGAAATAAGACTGGCCGAATGAGGTTCAATGTTTGGTGTACTGGTGTTTGCTGTGGTGTTTGAATACAATTCATGGCTAACTACAAAATAAATTAAATAAATGTAACTAAGTTGATTGATTAGCATTCCTCGCGCACGCAATAAAAAACAGAAAATACAACAGTAATGCCACTGTCACTCCCACAAGATTTTAATTTTTTCAAAATATCATATTGGAATTTTTTACAAGGATCCGTTCGGATAAGGACAAGTCATAACCAGATCTTCCTCTATTAATGAGTAGTTCGGACGCATCATGATTGTGAGCACCTCTGACTTCTATGATATGTGAGCCGGACGTCTTGACAACGGCTTTACAGCACTTGTAAGAGTGCGTGGAGCACGTCCACCTGACGACGCCGTTGCGGACCGAATGCCGACAGTACGTGTAATTATTGAAGACAATCAGTGGCTTCCCTCTCAGCGACTGAGTGATACAGGCCGATAGTCCCGTACCTGAAAGCATTACCGCGTATTAGTTTTGCTTACAGCCTAAGAATGTTATTCAATAAAATGTTATGTCTAAAACAAATAAGAATTCTAAAGGAATATAACACACGTGTGTAATATTTATTAATATTTATTTTACTAAAATTAAACAATATTTATACATGATATTTGCGTCCGAGTACGTATTAGTATAGTGTTTTCATATGGCCCATATTATTATTAACAATTATATATTATATTAC
>DWTW01001585.1:0-12358 GCA_018246275.1 Papilio slateri
TTACATTTAGATGATGTTTTTTTCAAAAAATAATTCCCGTTTTTATGCTTTTTTTGTAAATAAAAATTTAATTCATAATGTAATTTGTTTTATTTTAATAATTTTTTTTTCATATCAAAGGACTTATGGGCCACCCTGTATAATAGAAAATTATTACAAAAAAAAATTATACTTATCGTAAGGTTAGTTATGAAATTATTGTAGTATCGTGCTAAATAAGTTTGAAAATTAATCAAACAATTTAAAGTCTACAAATTTTGTTGCAAGATCTAGGTGAAGCTAATGTAAGGCTCTTATAAAATATAACAATATACAAAATACAAAAGTTCGCTCAATCAAACTAATTCATCTAGTAAAATATAGCAACGTTAGAATATAGAATTACGTACTGTTTATTCATTTATTATTCCCGATTCCTGAGGCCTCGCATAAGAAAGGGACGGATTAGTTCCTTAACTTAATTAACTGAAGGGCGACGAAACGATGTTGCTCTTGTTTTGTGGTCCCCTTCTTATATTAGATCCGTCTTTAGTACTCTTGGGAAACAATATAATCAATATTTACTGTCGCCGGAAACAGTTTGACAAATTGTATTGTCTTATGTAAAAAAAGTATACGAAAAACAAATTAAGTCACATTTTTATTATTTGGATGTTTTGTTCTTTTTTTAATTTATTATGATGTTGTTAAGACTAGGAGTACTTCTCCTCCTTAAGTCGTATTCCTCTTTTTTGATGGTCGTGACCGCCTCTATGACCTTCGGCCTTATGATGTTACACCATCTTGTTCTATCTTCAGATGTTCCAACTACAGCCAGCATTGTACACAGTGGAATCAAATATGTTGCGGATCTGGTGAGACCTGGTTTCTGAAATTGACTTTTATTTGCTGCGGATGTTGATGAATAAAGGTTAGCCGCTGGCTTGTTAACATTTTCCATAATAAAAGAATAACTATTTTTATTATTTGTATGTTATTTTGCCATTTCTTTTTATAAGCATTATATTCCAAGCATTTACATTTCTATCTCCAATTATTAAGGGTTTGATAAATAAAAATAAAGAACCGTTATTACTATCAGAATAATGTATAATATGTAGTAAGAATAGAAGAGATAGGGAAGCTTTAAATATCTCGAAAACGAGCATAATTTCCCCGGAGAGATTCGTTCGCAAGCTGTCTTTAAATGTACTATTAGAACAATGTAATATCTGAACATTGTGTTCATTGAGATTTATTTATTTATATACTAATTTAAATAATTATATTACGCTATTTTATTCAGACATAATGTTTAAAATTAACTTATTAAAAAAATCTAAAACTTTAATTTACGAGATCCGTCTAGCGTAGAAACGGAAGAATACAAGTTTTTAACAAATCATCAAAAAATACTCCAACATTTTAGAAATAATTATGAAATTATGTTCTTACTAAAATAATTACAAATATCCCTTACGTTACGATCATACTAAGATTTAAAAATGAAAACTGAATTACATTTCGTGTTAACTTTTTTTCGCTTTGCAGAAAAATACTTCTCTAACTCTACTAAAAATCAGCCTGCAAATCTCAGGCCTCCAGAGAGAAAAGTTCACTATCTTCACATGTGAAGCGTTTAAAATAACTCATTTCCTGTCTCGTCTTTGCTTTCCACACATAAATCTGCCACGTATTCGTGATACGTAAACGCCCTTAAAAGAAATATCGGTTTTGAAAAATATCGATATTTTTTTTCCTTTCAGAAAATGTTTAGGATTATGAAGTGACACATTTGATTTTTTATCTTTTTATTATTACATAATATTATTTGAATTGAACACTTGCTGAATTTATACTTTTAAACGTAAGACTAACCGTTAAGTTATATTTTTAATCTTAGTAAAATTCACTAATTATTATTGAATTAACTTAACTCATTATGCCGTAAAAAGGATTCGAATGACCTCACAGTATATGACAGCCATCTCCATTTTTCTCCAAGCAATCCTCTT
Organism: Papilio slateri; assembly: GCA_018246275.1. Classification (NCBI taxonomy): domain Eukaryota; kingdom Metazoa; phylum Arthropoda; class Insecta; order Lepidoptera; family Papilionidae; genus Papilio; species Papilio slateri. Next base: position 1,995 of record DWTW01001585.1, read on the forward strand.
TCTATTACTGCCATCCAATCTTCCTCTCATCGATCTATTTCAGTATCGAAATGTACCGAGCAAAATTTTCCGATCAACGAAAAGTATGACGAGGTATAAAGCTTAATAGAGTAGCTTTGTAACAAAGGACATTGAGAGCGGATAGCCAACATGGCAGACAAATAAAAGTTCACGTTTAATCATCTGACTCCAGTTGAACAGTTTGTACTGCAACAATACGGCACAAAACTACAACAGCTGACATATCACGGCACGGTAACCCATACTCGTAACTTGCCTTAACCAAGTTACTGTTTTGTCTGTATTGCTTCATCATGTATACATACTATTGTGTATTCCCAATGTCGCATTCAGTAACATCCCAATAACTAAGGGACGGTACAAAATTTATGAAATTACTATATATTATAAAACAAAGTCCCCTCGCCGCAATAAACTAAAAAAAAAAACTACAAAATGGATTTTCATATTCATGATGTAGTTTTAATTCTTTGAGGTTTTATGTAAATTGGTTTTATATATATTTTTAGAAGACGTAACAGGACGGCTTTAGGTTTTGGCGAATATGATCTGTTACCCGTGCGATGCCGGGGCGGATCGCTGGTAAGAAAATATGAAGTAGGGAATTTACATGAGCCATATTAAATCAACGTCCAGAGCCCCGCTTTAAGTTTTACGGTACGCGAATAATGCCATATGGTGACATCATTGGAATTTTCAATTAATTTTAATAAATAAGTAAACTCTGGTTTACGACGAGTTTTGCGTAAAAATAATCTTTAGGTATTATTAAGAAAAGACCTATCAAACTCTTGTGTATGAGATATATGGCGGGATATACTCTAATATTACTATATTACTTACTTACTCACTTGCTATATTACTTTACTTCACTTTCCAGTATTCTTCCTTTAAGAGTAGTCCTGTGTCGAGTAATGGGACAAAAGTTAGCACTCTCACAAGAACATGACTAAAAAAAAATGGTGACCTCTATATGGCACACGTTGCACTAAGTACAACTACTGTAAATTATAATTTAACGTACATATGAAATCTAATTGGAACGCTAATGGTGTTGTAAATAAATAGTATTTATTTTGGGCTATTCATTAATGACGGATGTAATTTCTATTTTATCATCATCGAATTCGGATAAATCAATTCCACGCGGACGAAGTCGCGGGTAAATAATACAAGTATGGTTCCTTCTAATATTTATATATACAGGAGCTTCAAGAAGCTTCTTCCCTATGACCGCATAAAGCGAAAGTGCGAATCATCAAGGACCAAGGTGTTACTATGATAGGCTTTGTGCTCTTTTACTAAGAAGACTAGTCGTTTTTCATTTTAGAAAAAAACAGGAGCAACACCAACTAAAATGTTTCTCTACCGTTCAACTACAAAGCTCCAAATTTCAGATGCACCGTCGTGCGTCACCGTCACCTCTCCGTGCAACCTTTTGCCTTGCGATCTGTATTCAGCGGTATTTCCAAAACAATACTACCTAGATTCCTTCAAGAAAAGAGCGTATTCCTTTCTCAAATGCCGACAACGCATCTACAGCTCCTTACTGCCAGGCGATCCGTTGCTTGTATGTACCCAAATAATATAAAAATGATGATGAAAAATGATACAATATCAAATGATTTCCCTTCACTTAATTTGCTGAAACTTTCTTACAAATTAAATATAGACGCTCCTTTACTATTTGGAAGATCTGATTTTGATTCTCCTCGACGACGTAGACAAATGATGTTGCCATAATGAGCTGCCAGACATTTAGATCGTCACTGTCAACATGAAATTAGTTCAACAGATTAAAGTTACCTTTACATTTTCCTCTCTTAGGTTCATCTATACTAATATTATAAAGAGGAAAGATTTGATTATTTGTTTGAATTGAATAGGCTCTGAAACAACTGGACTGATTAGAAAATTCTTTCACCATTAGAATCCTACATTATCCCTGATAAACATAGGCGATAGAATATTAACTTTTTTTCAAAAATTTCAGAAAAAGTTAGGGATCCATATGAAAACTTCGATAATGTAACCCAACGTGTGAAAAAAATACGAAATAAATGGTTATATCGCGTACTCTGATTATTGACAATTGACAATTATTGACAATAGAGCAAGGTGATGCACTACAATTTTATAGAGGACATCAATATCTACAAAAAAGTCCGCGATACATCGTGTCTAACTATACTACAGTTAAAACTAGCGGCACGCCCCGGCTTCATTATTGTTAAATCCGTGCGAAGCCCGGGCCGGACGTAATTTATATTAATAATTATACAAAAAGCAAATTCCACCTCATATCGCCTTCTAGAAGGCCTACCCTGTCTGGGCCTAGTGCTCTAGTGCCAGGTACTATATTGCTGAATCTTTTGACTCCATCATCCTTCCATTACTCAGGCAACGTGACCTGTTCCATTACAACTTAAATTTAGCATTTTTCAAAAATTCAAAGAAAACACAATGTGAAGCTCACCGTGTTCCGGCTCCGCGCCCACCTCCTGCCTGTAGTACTCGGCGTCGTTCTCTTCTCCCGCGTCGCCGCCCGACTGCGTCTCGGCCGCCGCGAGCTCCATTAACCTGACACACACGTTACACAAATTAAAGACCTTTGTTTTGAAAAAAGTGTTTAAGTGCTTTTTTAAACTCACAGACATATGAGCCAATTTTTTTTAAACTTTGCCAAAAAAAGATTTAAAATCAATATTTATGAATCTAGAAAATGAAAACTAGAGAAGAATGGGGGGCATGCGGTCATCGCGGAGAGGAAGGGGTTGTTAAAGAGTCTGTCACGTAGTATGTATACGTTCCCTAAGATATTAAAAGCTTATTTATTATTTACAAACGAATTAATGTATTAAATTAATACCTCTGGTTCTCGGTAAGTTCTTTCTTCTTTTTGATACCTTCTAGCGCCTTCTGCTTTAGCTCTTCTTTCTCGTTCTGTTTTCGTTTGACGTTCTCGTCCTGCTGCGCTTTGCGTTTCTCTTTTAGACGTCTGTAAAAAAAAAACGCTTGTAAAAACCGAAAGAGAAAATAATTGTATGATTGAGTTATATCGATAAAATAAATAGCAGCTATAGAGTGCAAGGTGTGTGTGGGTCGGTAATGTATCGTGCAGCATGAAGGTCATCGGTGAAAATCATCATGTGTTGGGTGTTCTGACCTCCGGCGCACACCGTGCCGCGCTGCTCGCCTAATTTACCGGTAACACGGCGTACAATTATTTCCTATCGTTTGCAATTTGATTTGTTATTAGTTTGTTTTATGTTACAGCATAGTTTTTAAATTGGAATTTCGTTTTTAAAAAAAAATAAATATAGTATGTATTACTACTATATTATTATTTTTTTAATTTTTAACCGACTTCACAAAGGAGGCGGTTATTAATTCGTCTGTACTTTTTTACTTCTTAGTGCATTTTTGTTTTTGATTTTTTTTTGAAGGCGGATTTTTTGATAAAAGTTTTTGTAAAACATTTTTTGCTGTGTGCGTCCCTTTTTTCGGTAATTAAATATATTTTATTTCTTTCTTTTACAGGGTAGATAATTCTATTCTTTCACTCTGCGTACAAAACATTACGTACCTCTTCTCTTCTCTCTTCTTCTTTATTAGAGCTTTTTCTTCCTCCGTCTTGTCTACGAGTTCATGGAACAGGACCTCTCCATCCATTAGACCATCTTCTACCTGAATAAAACAAATATGTATATTATTTTTAATGAATATACATAATGTCAAATTTATGAGCAATACAATAAATAGTATTCCAGAGTCTGGCTAAACAAAGTTGAAACTGAAAATGGCGGCAAATTAAAAAAAAACTTTAGTTATTTTAAAAGAAAACTTAGAACGTACTAATTACAACATTAAACATAAAAAAATAATACTATCAAGGTACCAAATTAGGTTCTTTTAAGTATTCTTTTAAAAATGGCGTTGCTTACTGATTTCTTATTCAATTTTCCTAGTTTTTCCAGTATCATTTTTCATTAACCAGACTCCAGTAACGTCTCTGAAGGGCAATTCACCCCTCAGCCACCTCATTTACCCAGGAAAGGGATTTCTTTACAATAGATTAGAGATGAGATTACATGTTACATAGCCCATTCTTCTACAAAAAAACTACATGATAAAAAATAATGTACCTTTATGAGCTGCATAGGGATCCTCGGGCCGAGCTCCACGAGGCGGATGGCCGACTTGGAGTCCGCCGCGGCGCCGCGCGACGCCAGGCTCTGGGGCAGAGTCACCTGGGCGTTGGGATCATCCTCGAACTCACTCTCCGACATCAATGCCGCTCTGAAATAAACCATCTATATTCTAAATCTTGGGAATCTACTAATCGTTATCAAAATCTACGTTGAATCTTACAGAGTTACGAAAGTTTGAGTTGATAACTAAAGTAGGTATAAATAAGTAACCGGTATGTTTGACTGGAGATCCCGGAACTCTCCCCCGTCATCTGGGGTGGCCCGAGAGTGGAGTGTACTGGGAACAATCTTTTCGTGAGAAAAAACAAGAGGTAACCAAGAAAAAGTCCTACTAACAGTACACTACGTCCTATCTCCTAGACACGGTGAGAACAAGCCATGGCAAAAAATATTCAATAATTATTTATCGTTTCTAAAACTTACTTGTCAAAGAATTCCGACATATCCTTGCATCGGTTTAAGTTGGGTATCTTGCCTTGCACCATCTGAGAAGAAGTATTACACAGAAGTATTACAGATAACTATGCAGAGTTAAGAATAAAGGACAGCGTAACACACTGGATACGGACGTGAAGTGGGCGTTATAAACTTCTGCATCTGACGAGTGATTCATCATCTCTTTCACCTTCCCATCCCCTCTTTCTCCCCTCCTTTTCTTTAACCCCCTTTTCCTCTATGGTGATGCATCCTAAACTCATAAATGTTGACAAGCAGTGGTGTTCACATAACATCTGGTGAGCCGCCATAAGAGTAAATATTTATTCAACAGTGGTAGAGCCCGCAATAACATCTGTTGCACTGCTGGGCCGACTCGACCGGTGAAATACCACGACCTCACAGCAGACAGGCGTGAAGTAGAACTACATTTCGTTTAATGAGTGAGGTGTCAGAGGTGTAAAGGTCTAGAGGTTTTCTATTTATCATCTTCTCTATCCACTAAAGGTAGGTAACGCATCTGCAATTCATTAATTTGTTGCAGATGCTCGTTGCCACCTTCTTCAATGAAAAAGATTTTTTTGCGTATGTTTTACCTTCTTGGTGCCCTTGTTGAGTCCAACGGGTATTGCGCGGATGACGTAGTGTCGCATGTCGATGAGTTTTGTCGTCGGGTTGTAGTTCATGAGTACACAGCGCCGTATATACTTAAGTTTCACCTGGAAAGGTGCACCTTATGAATGTGAGACGGATCATTTATCCACATAAATATAAATAAAATTGATAAAAGCAAATGGTGATTGTTATGTCCTAATAAAGTTAACAAACTTTATAAGGTTAACAAGACGCGAGAGCTTATTTATTTTATAAATAACTAGCAACCCGCCCCAGCTTCGCTTGGGTAGATAAGACATATAAAAAAATAGCATTCTATTGCTGAAAGAATTTTTAAAATCGGTTCCAGTTTGCTTAGTTAATTTGAAGTACAAGTCTTTTACCAAAAATGTTTTATGTTACGAGTTATTGGATTGCACATTGCCTTTTCAAATGGATATCCCAGCCCTTTGTATCTTTCTATAACATTATTTCTAGAACAAGGGACTGAGTAATGTCTAGTTCTTGGTAAAAGACCTGACAACTTTTGTTAACCACTGAACCTTCACTGACGATCATTTGAGCTTATAATCCTGATTAACTTTGTGTTTAAAGTTTTAAAATATACAGATATTGTTACATTTTGCCTACTCCATTCTGTGTTCACGTGAATCTATTACTTTTTTTTATTATACAACACACTAACAGTGAACATAAGTAATTACAGAAAGTTAATTCTGTTGTGTGCAGCGACAACAGGTTTGATAGACTCACGCTAACAATTACTACCAGTTACAATCTGCAATTATTATAAATTAAACATAGTAAATTTCTGTAGAAATCAATCATTATATAGTCAAAATTAAGTTACAAAATGTGTCTATAATTTATTTTTGAAGGATTTAAGGGAATCGAGGAACAAATCTCTTTGGCAATCCTTGTTTTGCGAGGTTTTGTAATAATTACATGCTCTGATGATTGAAGAGTGGAGGCCACTGTTGGTTCACATAATAAGAACATAGAATTTTTTTTTGCTTTATATTCATTGCACTTCTCACATTCACAGAAAGACTGTAGATACTATGTATAGAAAAAAAAACATAAAAACAGTAATAACTCACTGTGGTTATATTAATTGTGGGGAACATATTCTGGAACATGGTGGCCATCAGCTTCATGTGGTTGCCTTCCCCGGAGAAACTGTTGAGGACAATAAGAGGAGCATTCTTGAATGCTCTCGACATCACATATTGTTTCCGTAAAGAAGAGACGACATCTCGTGCCAAGCTGTACTGGAGAAAAGAGAAAACCATTAAGTCTTATTATAAAATATTGTATATAGGCTATTTAATATTGGGATAATCAGACCTCACAGAGACAGAAGTGAAGTAGAAGTATTCTGCGTTTCGTCTGATAAGGTGCCAGAGACCCAATTCTAGTCATCTTTTCCATCCCATCCATTTCTAACAAGGTAAGAATTGGAAAGGGAGGAGAATTTGATGGGGGAAAACATACTTTTTCATGTATATCCCTTCCTCTGCTCATTAAAAGGTAGGCAATGTATTTGAAACACATTTGCTTTTACGGATGCCTATGGGTAGGGGTCATTTAACATTGGGTTAACCGTTTGCTTATTTCCGCTTTATCCTATAAAAAAAAAACAAAATGCAAGAATATAAAATAAAGGTATATAAAACTTATCAAAATAGTCAGTGCTCAAACAACAGGAACTCTAAACAAGTTTTTTAGTTCAATATTTATATTTTGGATATTTTATACTTTGATGCAGGCAGGAGTAGCATAAATGTTCATTTGTGCATTATATCTGATGTCTGTCTGTGCCTTATGGTTCTTCAAACTAAATCTTGTTATATTCTATTAGGATTTTTAACTCTTATTATATTATTAAATCTTATTATTATATTTCTCTATCTATTTTTTTCTAAGAAATTTTGTCACATTTAAAATGTTATTTTGTTGCATCATTCTCCTGCTCTATTCCACTTTTCTCGCTTAACATTCCTCTTCTTTCTGCCGGGCTCTTAAAGTCATAATGTGATGTTAAGTAGCCTCTATAACCTTCCTTAATAATTTGGTTGTCAAATGCAAAAAGAATTTTTCAAATCTGATTGTTAGTTCCTGAGATTAGCGCATTCAAAAAAACTCTTCAGCTTTATTTATTGAGTATAGATTGAGATGCCACAGAGAGGGTGCTCATAACACTATCAGGTACCTCCATTTCACCAATTCCTTATCCTCTCTACACCTCATTCCTAGACAAAGACTGGCAACACAGAACTCTTCTGCTTGCATTTGAATTGATTATTGTTGACATAATGATGTAGTGTTATTTATAATCAGAAGAGCCACTTGCTCATTTTTTTTAGCATTACATAAATTTTTATCAACAAAATATAACATGACATTGTCAATTGATTTATGAACTAATCTATATATATACATATATATATATATATACCTGGTACCTTATATAGGTACCTGATAGTGTTATGAGATATATATATATGTGTATATCATCATTTTAATACTAATTTAACGAAAAAAATAATAAATGAAAGTTCCATAGGAAGAAAAGATAACGCTGGATATGATGATGTATTCGCGCTACATTGCTCGTTTCGTTTATATGGATTGTTGTTACGTGACCAGTTAGTTCCATACAGTGTTCGTTGCGCAACTTCGGACCAATAGTACCAGGAACACATAAATGTTAGGAGTTAAAAGACCATTTTCACCTCTATACAATTGATTCATGTAGATATGTTGGTCTTTCCTCTCGCTTTACTATTCACAATTTTCCGAGACAAAAGATTCTTGGGAGTCCGCCCTGGAACGCCTATTTATTGATGTCATACGGTAACCACAATATTGATAACAGAGATACTGATCTCTCACAAATCGTCGTTCAACATCTTTCCTAAAAAATAAGAAATCCCCTATCCGCTCTAACTTTCCGACTATGTTTGTATTTTAATAACTTTGATCCCTAAAACAAGAAGGAAATCATTTGGCCTTTGGCTACATAGCTCCAGGGAGTAGTTAAACAAACGGTAGACAATTTTAGTGGTCTGTGGCCACTTGTTTATTTAATATATAATAGTTTAGATTAAATTTACGGGAAATATTAACGTCATCGTGTTACTTTACAAAATAATAATTCACTTATCCCTATCCCAGTACAATATTCCCAGGCCACCGTGGTGCACTAAAAAAAATACAACATCCTAGATACCATTGGAATACAATGTTGCATGTCGAAGTATTAGGACACTGAAAGTTTATTGCAGTAAACTGTTTTATTTTAGCTTATATTTAATAATATCCTTAAATTTAGCAGAATGAAATTAATTGCATAAAACCTGCGTTACATGCAACTATTCTGGTCGTTGCAAAGATAGCTCTCCTAGCGGTTGATTTTTCATGGAATAAAATTCTGACCAAAAAAGGAAGATTTTGCAGCAGATTTTGTATGAACGAAATTACTTTCCTTAGTAACTCTTCACATTGATACGGTGGGTAATAGGTAGCGGTTGGCGGTTTTCTTCGGCCATATAAACTCTTCTCGCTGTCGCAGATAGTTACTTGTAGCCATTGTTACTTGAAAATTAGTGAAAAGCTTGTTCGTTTCTTGGAGTAAATACGTTCTTAATACTTAAGCAAAAGGTGGTGGATAAAAACTCAATTCCGTCACATAGTTTTTTAGATAGCATGGGGTCACCTTATAACTCTTATGTGATCTTGACCTCTTTAAGGCAAATGTTGGACATGAGCCGCTATTAGAGTGAGACAAAGAGAAATATCTAAGGCGGTGATTACGGCTAACAAGGCTAAAAACTAAATAATAATAGAAATGTTACTAGATAGAAAATGTTGTGATCAAAATCATGAGATGATGAATGAGCAGTCAATCATGCCGCAATAGAATCTCGGCTAGAGATATACACGATACTGTCTAAGAGAGGCACGTGTAAGAATGGCAACATTAAGATTGTGCGGAATCAAAATACGCGTAGATGTGTGTTTGTGCTTTCCTAAACCAAGGTTCAAGTCAAATACACTTAGATCTCCACCTACTCCGGCTTCTTGTTCCATCCATCCATCTTGTTCTTGAATATTTTTGTTGTTTTTATCAAATTTAAATGTAAATATTAGTCACCACCCGTGTCTAAACGTACAACAGAGAAGATCGTTTTGAAACGCAAACGTCCGGTGTCCGGTGAACTTTAAATATTATACCAGGATATTATATTTTTATAATGATTTAAGAATTAATAAAATCGGTTAAGTAATTTCAGAGTTTACGTAATGCAAACAATAAATCTTATCTTATCTTGCATATTGATCCTTTTTCCTAGACTTTGAGTGACATTTTTATTGACTTAAATCAACTTTTTATGTTAAAACAATTTAATACGAAATTTAATATTTTTGATTAGCATTTTTAGGCTTCAGGATTAATAGGAAAAGGAAATATATCTTTGCTGTTTGTTCCCTCCTCAAATACAAAAAATAATTAAAATACAAATAAAGTATGCTAAAATACTTTATTTCGAATGTTTAATGTTATACGCAGGGCAAAACACTCCTATGCGTAATTCTCCAATGATTTATCGATAGCTGTGACAAAACAGTGTCCAATGCTTACTTGTTACTGGTCAAAACAGTAAATATCAGATGTGACATTAACAGCAACACTACCGCTATCGAATCAACTGTTAATTGTCTCGATAAGTTCTTCTTCAAGCAATATATTATAATATATATCATTTTCAGAAAAGACAATTCTGCCAAAAATAGCAAATATACACTGAAAAAAGCGACTGATGACAATCTACCAAAATAAGTAATTGATAGCGTGTGCAACAAGCACAAAAAATATGTATTTTAATCAATAAAACTTCAATTTGATTTTTTTTCTCTGGCTGACACTTTATTTATTTTTCTTATTGAAAGGATCAAATACGTTTTTAATACGGGTGTCTCAAAAGAAAGTTTATATTTGTTTAGCTTACTGCGGGCACGCAACGCCGCTGAGGGGGCGCGGGGGTTGTGTCAATCGGTAGCAGCGATTCCACTTAAGAT
>DWTW01001586.1:0-12357 GCA_018246275.1 Papilio slateri
GTTCATTTTAAGACCCACTCGTTCGGAGGCTCTATTGAGGTCATCGAGCATTGTACCGAGTTTCTCCATGGTCTCAGTGTCTCAGTGGTCAGTAAAAAGCATCAAAAGTTATTTTTGTACATATACGGAATAATCATGCCAGATAGCTAGTAAAAGCATTACACCTAGTAAAGTAGAATAAATTATTTTTCAAACAATAATGCAATTATAATAATTTATAATGTGAACAAAAAAAATCATACAAAAAGTTTTTTTTTTTGTGATAAAAGTTACTTTAACACGATTTTTCACAATAGCCTCTCATTCACCACCATATGTAATTTAAAATCATATACACACATGTATGAATAAATATATTTTTTATCTCCATGTATAAAACACGTGTTGTAGATTTATGAATATTTGAGAAACTACTTTGAATATAGAGATAGACAGTTATCAGCTAACTTCATCATGTCGCTTTTTGGCTGTCGGTGTGCGCTGTTGTAAAATTTTCACTCTCTTTATTTTTTCCAAATGCGCCAAAAGAAGTATAATTACAAAAAGAGTAGTGCTCAGAAATCACAGGGTTGGTGAGACCGTGACAGCATTGCACAAGATTTTTAATCGATGTACGACCCCTCAGAGCGTGCTTTTTCTTTCGCACATAAACTTAAGCTTTCATAAGCGTCCCTAATATCAGCACAAAAAAAGTGTAATTCCGTTGAAAGCTTAAATCTAATTAGATAAAATAGCTTCATTACTTTAATTTCATCATATAAAATAAACATGCGCGTGACTCAATTCAAATACTGAACAAAATGTAGTTTTGTTGACACGAGGCGTTCCAACGTTACAAATATCAAACAAGGTGATTTATTAAACTTGTCAGAAGTGTAACCACGGCCTTGACATACCGAGACAATCCGAAACGCGTGTCAAATCATGATCCTAATCTCCATACAGTCACCTTTCACACTGAACACATCAAAACACATCCTTAGCTTGCGTCACGCAACGATATAATATCGTCAATCAAACACTACAAGAGCCGTATGCAGATTTTATTTAAATCCTAGTCAGATTATCGAGCTCACCCACGTTATAGCGTCACAACCGAATCTCACCCTTAAACATTTATACTTCTCTATGAAATAGAAACAGCTTGACAGAGTTCTAAGGTTGAAAATAGCTTCATGAGCTTATGACGACTAAAGAGACCCTTTGTGCTAGTACTGAAATGCATTCGTTATTTTGCATACAAAGAGTTATAAATATTTCTTATGGCTAAGTAGTTCTACCCTCGGCCTTTTGAAAGCTCGCGCGGATGACACGCATCGATACATCCGAGGATAGTAAACGCTTCAAAATACATGTAAATTTATGTTAAGAGAAGTCATCTCTACAAAATTTGTCTTTTGTGTAGGAAAGGGACAATGGATTAACGATCAACGAGAAGCCCACAGTAGCTGCATGACAGTGAAGAATTAATTTAAATTGTCTAATTGTTTATTTATTTGTCTTTTTCGTTTATGTAGCTGTAAGTACCTATATTCTATTCAAATGAAATTTGTATCCAGGCTTCTGATGTACCCACTCTTATATAAGTGTTCTATTTGTTATGATGCAAAAATACAGGCGTATCAGGGCAGACCCTTATATGTATACCAACCTATTTGGACAAAGATTATCAAATTGTTATGGAAAAATTCTTTAGAGGGCCTTTCCGTGTTTTCCTATTTTTATTTAAGAACTAAAAACTAGGAAGTTATTCACCGCACATCATAAAATGCGGGCTCGTTTTTCCTTAAAAAAAGATTTAATTAAAATTGTTAATAAGCAAGATCTATACATTTTTGTACACTTGAAAACAACCAAGGAACAACTTCTTAAGCGAACATAGACAGGAAAGAATGATAACGGACAAGGCGTATTCGCGTTGATATGAAAATAGGTTGGGGCCGGGCGAAACACTTGCTCGATTTGACAGGTGATAGCAGCTCGGCCCGTGATATACCGCCGCACGGCAGCGCGAGATACGGGCCCCCGTCGCTGGCGCAGCTGGTCGACGCGACTTTACTCGCTACAATGTGCATACAAACACTCTTCAAAGTGGTTTTGTTCGTGATGAAACCTAGAACACAACACAAAAATGTTCCAAATTCGCAAAATATTTGTTTATCAGCATAGGCTTCTCACAACGGAGAATCGACCATTGCGTGTTGGTTATCGGTGTATAACGGATGCAAGTGTGTTTTTCATATAAGCTGGACATAAGAGGTCTCTTAGTAGTCTTGTTAACATTTATCTGAGCTTTTTTATATACAAAGAAGCATACTGACGTATCCCGACCAAATGAATCATGTCGATTTCAAATTCAAATTGGTACCAGCGTATTCAAATGAATACATAACCCCGTTGCCAGGACTCCATCGGCTGATTAGCGACGTCGCGTTCGCGTGTAGGACGTCTTTCACTAACAAACCTTATATTACTCAATTACATCGCTACGCCGATACTTGTGTGTGGGTAATTTATACCGGCAGCGGTGACTTGAAATTTGCATTCAGTGATTCTGAGCCTACCGACGATTGAGTTCGTTCAGGATGCAGTTTCAATAAGCTCTTTTGTGTTCTAATTACTCAACAAGATGTAGGAGCTATTTATGGATTATTAATGATATGGAACCATTGAATTTATACAAGATTTAGTCTTTGCCTAACCAATTACTATTTTGGACAGCATATGTTAAGAAATAAAGATATTAATAAAATAACTAAAAATGTAAGTATACTGTAAACAATATAAAAGATTTGTGTATTTTAATACGCCTATATTAACATGACCTAAAATATATCTTATCTGTGTATATGTATCATATCTTTGTATGTAACGGAATCTTGGAATGTAATCTTCAGATATTAGAAGATCGTTCAAACTAAAAAAAAAATAATTTCATATCAGGACAGAAAATAACGAACCGTAGTTAAAATTATTAGAAAAAAAGGAAGCGTCAATACTACTACATACTAATAGTTAAGGGTACGGACCGCAAAATATGCACAACGTGGTCATGGGTTCGAATCCCACCATTCGACAAATTTCAATAATCTACTATTATTTCATTTATATGCCCGAGAAGGGTTAGCGTCAGGCAGGCGGCCAGCCGTAAAAAAATTATACCCAAAACCTATTACAGTATGGACTACGGTCGGACCCCACATAAAGTGGGAAAAGGGCGGGAAGAAAAAATAGTTAAAATAGAAAAACATATATAGTATATGTAAGAAGAGTTTTAGGCGTGTTTTTTTCCTAATTTTACTCTAAATTTATTTGGATTCGCTAGAAAAGTAGTGCACGAAAAATGTACACATATCTATTAAATACACTTTACGTATTGAGTTGTAAGACGATCGTACAAGATTTGTGCTCTACAAAACCTTTTTAGAAGCTAAGGTCTGCTTTGTAACGGAACTGGTTGGCCCGGCAGCGACTCTAAATTAGACGCACACGCTACGCTGCTTTTAGATTTCCCCTTTCTTATGTTTCGCCGACCTGTACAATTTGTTTCGCAACAAGGAGCATTTTCGCAAAGTTTCAACATAATGAAACACTTAGATAAAGTTCTATTTATTGTTTTCTTAACATTGTGTCCGTTATTTATATATTTATATTTGCAATGAAAATGTTCGAGAAACGTACTTTGCTCAATAGCTTCTCATTTGCTGTCAAAAGATTTTAAGAGCACTTGCAATCTTAATTCTTGTGTTTATTTTTTTTGCTACCACAGCCACTCAATTTTGCAACATAAAACTTTATTTAAATAAAAAGTATCAAGCTAAGAAGGTTTCCCTGGGACGTCCTCTACCAAGACTTTCAGTCACATTTGTAACAAATTGTCACTCTTTCTTAATTGACACTTTCATCATACCCGAACTCTCATCACCTACTTCAGAAGATTTCTTAATAGCCTCTTTGCTTTTTCCCTACAACGCTATTTCCAGCTCACGGTCAATATATTTCTTAGAAACCGCATCTATGAAAACTTATCGTTGATTGTACTTTATTAAATAGTAAAAACCTCTTCACCTCAACCCAGATAACGGAGAATAAGGTTAATATATGAAAAAAATATTTCATATGTTATGGTTTTTACCTTTCGTGTACAACATTTCTTTGGACACTGCTCATGACTAAGGCAGACGTCAAAAATATGATAAGTGTCATAAATTGCATCAAATAGGTGACAAGCCCAAATGGACTTATGAGGTAATGTGAGTAATGGATATGATTTATTTCTAACAACCGGCGCGACAAAACTGCTTCGTTGTTTTGAGTCAGCTGCGCAAGCCATTATTGCCTTCATTTTAACTGTCAACTCTAAAACCTTCAATTTGATACATCGCGGTCATCGTCTTTATAAATAATAACTAATGTATTCACAATATTAAGCACCTGTATGAGGTTGGAGAAAAACGTACATTATGTTTACTTGAACAATTGTATTCTATATAAATAAAAATCAATGTTTGTATGATTGTCCTCTATGCGTACCTAAACCATTGATCTGATTGTGATGAAACTTTCTGAAGACGCCCGCAGGATTTCTGGTCCAAACATCTAATACATAAAAAAAGAGTTTTATCGCCCCGCCCGTCGCACTCGAGGATATGCTCTGAAGGGGCTTTAGTGAGTAAAACCTCACATAATCCTTTGTTTTCCCTAGACTACTAGAGTATAATTTTTAAGATTTCCCCCAAAACTAAAAAGGCTACGGTCGTGGTTCTAATACAAATTATCTTATCAACAAAATATACAGAACACTAACTGTGCATCTCTGGCGGCGCTCGGGTACCTTTCAAAATTACTCGTTAATTATATTGTATTTCTGGAGATCGTAGCTTCCTATTGGAAAAATACCTATGATGAGTAATGCATATCATAGATTCATTTATCCATATTAAAATCGATTACATCCGTCCTCAGATAACAGCATCCGTTCTGACCGCATAAGCGTTGTGGCATCTTCCACAAGCTACGCATAATTCCGGTGTCAGCAACCAACTTAAAAGCAAGCCGTTAATGTTCATAATCATAACGTATTAGAAACGAGTTTATTAATTCTAATTATTTTAATTATAGTAAGAAAATAAAAGTAGAAAGCCTTACAATTACTACGTGCAGTATTGAGCTGAGTATTGACAATTAGATTTTTTATAATTATTTACTCAAAACATGCTACAAATCCAAATGCCAAATCAACATTAAACTTCAGTAACATTGACAAGAACTTATATAAATTCTTATAATTTTAATCAAGTAATTATTTAGTGCTACGTAAGGTTTCTCTTCTAGTACGCTGTCAAGAAATGCTATCTATGCAATAATCATTAGTCCATTGTGTCTTTGATTTTCTTTCGTTCATATACTTTATTTAAAGTATGTTTACACCACGGTTACGCTTCCTTTTGGCCTACTTAACTACTGAACTATTAAAACCTAAAGAATTTAGCGAATCATCACAACCTCACTTCATAAACAATAAAAGAATTATAGCTGTAAATATTTTAATACCTGGGAAGCATAAGATTTAGATAATTATGACACATGCACTAATGCAGGCTTTCGTTTTTGCATTTTTAAGATTATTTTGCATAAAATAATAATCTTTTATCACGTTAGGTTACAAGCCATATAAATAAAGATAGACATTTAAAAATAATTATGGAAAGTAGAAAAGAATAAGTAAGTTCTCTCTAATATCGATAACAAATCGCTTTTTACAAAACAATTTCGGTTAGCCCCGATAAAAACATGGCTCGGTTCAATTTAATATCTAACATTGGTATGTTAGGCGCTGTACTCCGTAACTGATCGACGAATAAGTCTTCCCAAGACGTCCGGAACGGTATGATGAAACTCAATACCAAGAACGCGGTCCATGCCGTCGAGGGAATCTAGAAAAAAAAAATAGTACCATCGACTTTATAGGCTTAGTTTTTCAAGCGTCTAATTGCGACGCGTCTCCGCCATGTTTGGCTCGTTTGATGATTATCTATTGCGAACTAAAGTATAAATTACAATATAATTAAGTAAACAACAGCGTTAATTGATGACATAGCGCCCTGAGATGCGATATACCTTCTGTTTCATTTTTTTTATGTAACTTCATTGAGAAAAGAGATAGAAAAAAAACTCAACGAATATTGTACTAATGGAATTTACCTCGGCATTGTACACCAATGCGAAGACTATATCAGAAAAGTTCCGGTAACATTGATTCATCTTAAGATGTTCTAGTGACATATAAGTCGATAGCCGTGACATCTCTACTTCTTGTTTTTATTCAATTTTAATGTTTATTTTCATTCATAGAATTTCTTATATATGGAGATTTATAATTCTTAATAATCCAATATTTTGCCTTAAATTTAATGTATATACGAGTACTGTTTGAAGTTACAAAATCGTCAATCGAAATCGTCAAGTTTATTATTCATCAGAAACTATTTAGATCGACTTGATAGTGATTAGCATGTCGTCATCTTAATAATCCTCTGTCTCTCCTTTATCAGTTCAAAGTCCTCAGTACTTAAAAAGACCTGCCTTTTTTAATAATACGAGTCTACAAGCTCACAAGTCACAAGGTACAAGAGCATTTTATATGTTCTTGTGAAATACGATTTTTCAAAATAAAATTTGAATATTATTTTAATATCATTTTATTTGATAACAATTTGTACATACATTTTTTTATAGAAGAAGGTGGCAAACGAACAATCTGTTCACCTGATAGTAAGTGACCGCTACCCCTAAAGCATCCGCAACAAGCTAATGAGTTGCAGATGCGTAGCCTATCTTTAATAGAGAAAAAAGAAATACGCTTAACGCATACTGAGATTTCTTTTAACCAACCAATTTTATTTCAATATTAACATAAAACATCTGTTGCTCAAATTGGTGCTTGTAACGACGTCATGTTCAGTCTCGCACGTTGAGTACCTAGTTTTATCTAGCTATCCATCCTAATGTACAGCTGTTTAAAGTGCAGCTCTGTTTACAGAGTGTTAAGATTATAAACGCGTGCTCATGTTCCCGATGGATTGTGAACATCGTCAGTTTATAAACGGAATAGGCTTATATAAACTGTCGGCAAATTGTGAAATGAACGAATCATTTGACGTATCATATCAACGTAAAAAAGCTTTATGTGAACCAAATTGTGAATGATCTGTTCGGTCACAATGTAGCGACAGCTTATAATATGACTTGTCCGATTATAAACTGTCGAAGTTCACAACCGGTCGGTGACATTTACGTGCGCATTGATATGTAGAGATTCCAGTAGCTCCGAAGATAGGACGTTCAGATGCCTTAAATGTTAAATAAGAGGTTATCACTCAATATGCTTACTAAAAAATTCAAATAATGCGCGTTCTTACTTCATAGCGAGACATATCCACCCAGTTTAACGAGACAGTTTTTTTTTCGATCATTTCGATAGGCACACGTAAAATGCGACCGGTCGTATCCGTTACGGATAACTCTGAATTAATTAAAGTGCTTCGTCGCTTATCCCAATTAATTAATGTGGATGACTAAGTTTGTACATCGCTTTTGCATCGACACACCTAAGTCCGCACAAACGTACATATTTTATGCAACTCTCAACACCTTCCTAAAAGAAATAAAAAAATACACAAGTGAACTCAAGCTCGAGGCAGATAGAGAGATCAATTGCTATTAAAGTAAAAAAAAAAACATGAACGTGACGAGATAAGAAGAGACGATAATTGTAGAACTTATACCCTTGGCTACTTTTTTCTTATCTCTTATATCATATATCTAGGGTGCTTCTTATATGGCTAATCAACTGTATGTAGTTATAGACACAAAAATGTCGCTGAAATTACATTTCTTATCTATCCTTCATAGTTGTGTTTCTCATGTCTGAGTATCGTGACCACCTAAGCCTCTTCCTTATCAAGCAGTTAATGTTATTATTAAAAACAAAACTGAAAACATCTATCTATATCTGGGTATGGCAGAAAAAGAAGTTTAAAATCGATATTTTGAAATCACATTTCTTCTGCCATACCCAACACAAACTTCTGTACAATAAGTGTTACAGCTTTGTGTATTGCCAAATATACTTTTTTTAACACCATCTAATACAACACTTGAGGTCATTTATTTCATTCCTCATTGTCGTTCTTCTCGCGGTTAGTTATATTTCTTTTATAATAATTTGTTTTTATTCTAATCTGTGTCTTATTTGTCTCTTAATCAAGTACCATTTCAACGTATTCAGCTTATAACGAGTTAGGCTTTATATTATTTTTCAAGGGTACCAGAATTCATTGGCGGATCCAGGATCCAGATCCAGGTCTATCTTGAATCATGAGAATTCTACCGTAACAAAATTTAAAATAAACTTGATAATAATTATTCTAATTGTACCTTGTTCCGATTTCATCTACACAAAATATTGTGTGTTTTTTAGTTCTGTTAGTTAGTTAGTCTTAGTCCATTAGTTAGTTTTTACCTTGCTAAAAATTTTTTTTTTCGCTGGGAAATGCTTTATGCGTCCCTCCCGTTTCTTGGATATGTGGGATTCCCCGGCCAAGAAATGGCCGGAATACCCACTAAGAACCCAGCGATGTTGCCTGAGAGCTTGGTCACGAGAACACTTAGGCAATCTTCCGCGAACAAGCCAGCGTTGTCCGCCGTGGCAGACTCCCCACAGTGGGGACTCGGAGTCCCCATTCTTCGTCTAAGGCGCACCAGGAACATAGAGGTGCGCCTCCCGGCCCGAGGATGTCTCGACGGGCGATGTACTCCTCACCTCGATCGTCCGGAGTTCTATACTAGGGAGGCAGGCGACGGTAGTACGTACGCCGCCTGCTGCCCCGGCCTGCCCGGACGGCGCTAGAAGCCGCTCTCGCCAATGACCGGCGAGATCGGCCTCCGCCGACCGCCGCCACGCACGCTCATGCACCTGCTAAAATCTACCTCAAGAGGACCAAACTCCCCTTCTCTCCCAAGACCAGCTATCCATTGCGCATTGCTAACTGATCTAACTCATGTAACACCTGACCCTACAATTTTCATAACAAAGCAAAAATTGCATTCCTCGCATCGGATATTTCTTTAAAGTCTCATTATAAACTCTATCAATGGTCGCTGCTGGTAATGAAGTTATTAACCTTATCGGGCGTTGCATTTTAATTGAGCAATATTGACACGTGAACTGTTTCAAAGGTTACACAAGAATCAGGAAGTGCGATCGCAAGTGATTTGTCATAGACGCACTAGAGCTGTCTTTTTTCCCTCGTTAAGTTTAGCGTGATTGTAAAACGTCTCGTTATAAAAGGAAAAAAGATTTATCGTTTAATTATCACTAAGAGTGCCGGAATGATTGAGTCCTGAATCAATGCAGGTACGGTGTTAGTGACACATGTTCATCTAAGGTTAACAAAGACAAAGTGACGACTCAATCCAGAGATCGATCGTGTTCAAAGCTAAATTGTAAGATCAAATAATCTAAACCATAGAGTAAAAAGTTATGTCGAATACCTTTTATAGAAAATACATGAATGTATCAAAAGAATCAAGTCAACATTTACTGTCTAGAATATGTAAAAGTAATAACAATTTATTTTTTAAAATTGTAAATGAAAATAATCATATTTGTTAAATACAAAACATTCGATTTACTATCTTGAAGACAGGCGGGAGTTCGACCAGATTTTTCCAAAAAGTTTACGTTTTACTTTTGTACGAGTCGTCTCGGTCTACCTCCTCATCTGAATGCCAGCCAACTGGTGATGAAAAAAAAACTTTTTCAATATATTTTTTAAGATTTATTTTCCAATTTTACCTTGGAACGTTCACACCAGGAAATTTTGATAAATCCAAAAGGTTTAATTAAGTCATAAAAGACTTACGTAAGTCAAGAACTTATAACACCAAGGTTCACAAACTTATTATATCTTATGCCGCTAATTATTAATGCATTACTTAGAATGAAGATACAATAAGGCTTCAATGGACATGAGGTATGCTCCCCTCGGAAAACCTCACATCAATATCTTTTCACTAAATATAGTATGTGTACATAAATAAGTCCAAACTGGATTTCCAATAACGATGTTGCTAATTATGGTCATATTGGATAATCCAAATTATCGTAATAGTTCTGCTGATTTACACCTTTCTCACTAATTACTCCATCTCAGGTAAACGGTAGGAAAATTATACAGGAGTTTTCCGAATTATTGACTTAAGACCGACAGACAAACTCCGCGGGGACTTCGTTTCATAACATGTAGTGAAGTTTAAAAGCAGTTTTTTTATGGAAAAAGGTGGCAATCGTTTGCCAACGCGCAAACGGGTCACCTGATGTTAAGTGAAAACTACTCATAGGCATCCGCAACCAGCAAATGAGTCGCAGATGCGTTGCCTACCTTTAGTCGACAGAGGAGGAGATGGACAGGAGATAGGATATTTCCTTTTCATCCTCTTCCCGCCCAACCCTCTTCTCCTTTCCATTCTATCCTTATTAGGGAAGGATGAAAAAGGGAACAAGACTGAAATTGGGCCACCGGCATCTCACTCATCAGACGAAACGCAAAAGCATACTACATCTACTTCTACATCACGCCTGTCATCTGTGAGGTCGTGGTATTTCACAGGTTGAGCCGGCCTATTCGTGCACGAGGTTGTTGTTGTTGCGGACTCTAACACTGTTAAATCCCAGTGCCACAAATGGGTAACTAGTGTTCACAGATTTCTACTTCGCATGGTTTGGACCATTTTTATAAGGATACCGAGTTTTAAAAAAATTTAACAAGCTTTTTTATTATTGAAAAAAAAAACTTTCTCTTGGTCTCTCGTTGACCCCGTTCACCTCTTACCGTTACAAATATAAGTGTTAACGATTATAACGATTTTTTTTAAATCAATTAATTATTGTTCAAAAATGAAAAAAATGAAATCAGATAATAATCGGATATCAGTCGCTTTCAATGTTTTATCGAGGTCCTGATGCTGACTCAACTGGGAAATGGCAGTTTTTGTAACAAAAATGGCCTAGAGAACTTTAAACTTTTTTTGAAAAAATATAAAAGTGAGCTCAAATATATAACTTTAAGAGTTTATCCAAACGTAAAGCCAGGTAGGATTTACTAAACTCCCTTTTTTAACCGACTTCAAAAAGGAGGAGGTTCTCAATTCGTCTGTATGTTTTTTTATGTTTGTTACATCAGAACTCCGCTCCTGGTGAACCGATTTCCATGATTCTTTTTTATTTGACAGGTAATGTTTGTCGTGGGGTCCCATTTTTTTGAATCATGATCGAACCCGCAGTTTTTGAGTTATTCTTAATAACTCGAAATTTGAAAACGTTCATTTTTCCTTTCTTGGCTTACGTAGGCTAAACTATAGGAAACGAAACGTACATTAAAAATGATTTATGAAAGAATTGTAGATCACTAACAGTGCTAAATAACAGTCAGCATTAGCATATATCTATCTTCTACAGTTATCTCACAATAACCACTTTTTTCTTTAGACCAATCAATTAAAATTAATACGCTACTTACTAGGCTATTTTTACGTATCCTTATTCAAATAAATATGTTTTTACTATTTAGAGTATTAAATATAATTGCCTTTTACATTATAACGTTCTGACAGATAGTTTAGAAGATATCAAAAGTTTAAAAACTTCGCGCAAAATTAATAGCCGCCGCGCAGTAGTAAACTCGCGGGCTGGACGCAGCGATGTTACTTAGGGACGTGTTTTATTAGAGAACCGATGTTGATAATTCTTTCTTTGTCAAACAAAGAGTTGTTGGTGTTCAAGATCTGACCATTTATTTTAGTTATTCTCAGTAAAGCGTATTTAATTGACTTTGATTACATTGACGATGTTTTCGTTTTGTGTTACTTGTAAAATTGTTACACGATTTAAGATGACCGCCGGCACAAAATAGCGAATAACCTCGCAATATGGGAATGGCATGAAATGGATTGAATAGAATAAACTATAAATAAATCCAAGATTGAACAGTGGTAGAGCCGCAATAACAACTTCTGTTGTACGAATGGGCCGGCTCGACCGGTGAAATACCACGACATCTACAGTGGTAGAGCAACATCTGTTACATGAATGAGCAACCGGTGAAAAACGACAACCTCACAGAAGACAGCCGTGAAGTAGAATTATTCTGCATTTTGACCATGTTTAAAACTTTTAATCGTATTTAAAACTTTCTTTTAACTAAGTTTACAGCTTGGTTGGAGGTGGTTCACGACAATAGTTGAAAGGTGGATTCGAACCCACACCCAAGGTTTGCATGTTTCGCGGTCCGTACC
>DWTW01001587.1:0-12356 GCA_018246275.1 Papilio slateri
TCTGATGCGTAGAGGAATATGGAGAACACAAGTGATCGGACTAGCCGGGTCTTCGTGGCTTTGGTGATGCTGCGGTTTTTTAATAAATTTATAATATTATTAATGATTATATTATTTTTTTCTTGCATACCGAGTGCCATTATAAAGATGAAATTTAAAGCCAGATATTGACTTATATGGATATATAAATATTCAGATTTCTAGTTCAATCTTTTAATATAAAACAAGCAATTTTTGAATATGTGGAAATTCATTTCGATCATCTTGGACATCGGCCATATCGATTTGGTTTCTTCTATTTATGCGAGTAATACACATTGAAATTAACTAATTTTAGGGACTTCATCGCGTTTATTTAAAGTTTCTGTTGCCAACGTTTCTAGTACTCTACAGCACTCATGGTAACGGAAGAGACTGATCTATCTGACGTCCCAATGTCAAAATAACTGGCAAAGTAACTTCTTTTTAATTATTATTTTCGCTCCGATCTATGCCGATAAGCTCACAGTATCTTGGGATCTTGTAGTTGTATGCTTGGTTTGGGATTTAATTTTATTAATCCCAGGTTCCCAAGGCGTGGTCGTACTCAGCCTTGCGAATCGTCCTTGGAAGGAAGCGGTGTTTTTTTGTTTTCGAGGATTTGTGGATTATCAAATTTAATATAATAGCGGGGTTTGTGTAACATGAGCACACAGTGCAGACTTCCCGGAGCGTTGGTGTTTTAAGTAAGCTATGTGTTCTTTTACCCGGGTTTTGTTTGTCTTATATAAGAGAGACCACACTCACAAACAACAAAAGCGATGTTTGATATTTTGTAAGTATAAAGTAGACAATACAGGGTCTCTCTCAATTCTAACCAGATTTAACCGATCGCTATTTGTTTTTAATAATACCTAATAAGGAATTTCGTAATTGGTCGGTGGTGGAAAATGTTTCGGACAAACAAACGAAGGTTGAAAGAACAAAAGCAATTCTAATATTTTTGTATTTTTACAGGTCTTTCTACATTTGAATGTAGTACATTTTACGCAATATATAGCAAAATTGTTAAAACAATAATTGGCTCATTTATTTGCTTCGAACTGTGGAACCTGGCGAGCGAAGTTAACAGTCTGGACGGAATCATTGCCAATATTAATGTTACATTCATTCATATTATTGCTGTCTATCGATATTTGAATACGGTAAATATGTTTTTACCTGTCTCAAATCTATACTAATATTATAAAGCAGATAGGTTTGTTTGTTTGTATGTTGTAGCAATTTGTCGTTCAATAATAATCATGAAGGACACTTTAGGTAAAATATTTATATCTTTAAGGTTTCTAATAAGTTGCTCTACAAGAAACTGGCTGCTTCCACCCAAGTGGCGAACTTTGATACATCAACTAAGGAAAGAAAAAAATTGGTTCAGTCTTGGACGTCCGAAAATGACAAGTATTTTAGGTTATTGCTTACATTGGGACTGTGTACGTTGTTGATATGGTAATGAACATCACCACTATCTTTATATTGTGTTCTATTAATTATAAATTTATTACAAACTTTCAATTTCGAGATCTAGTGTGACCGTGCAGAGTTATTAAAAAAAATTAGGGGAAGCCGGCCACCTGGCGTTATCAGGGATCAGAGTTGTCCATTAACATCCACGGAACGTTGCCGGTTTGTAAGACGCTATTTTCATAAAGGACGCAAAAGTAATATCGCTTTAGAAATAGATCATTCTATAAAACGAGTGTTGTGCGAGGAAATTGTACTATGGAATGATATCCATCAAGATGGTATGGAAAACTTTAATTATATTTTCAGGTTTATCTACCCGTTAATGGACGATTTGGAATACAATTTGGTTGTGAAGATACGCCTTCCTTTTGACTACCGCAATCCCACAATATATCCCGTCACTTACCTCGCAACGATGCTAGCTTTTAATCAAACAGCATTTTTCGTAATGGTGAACGACATAATAATGCAGGCACATTTAATACATCTAATCTGTCAGTACAATGTGCTAGCGAACTGTTTCGAGAACATTGTGGCAGATTGTTCATACAAAGGTTGAAGTAATTTTGATGTTAGTGTTATACAGAATAATGTGGGTCCACTGTAGGTGCAAGGCGAAGGGACAGACCTTTATGGCGATCTATGAGGTTGACTTAATCCAACACGTGGACGTTTTCGTACTATAATGACTCATATTACTTAACAGTGGTGGAGCCCGGAACAATAACATCTGTTGCACGAATGGGCCCACTTGATCAGTGAAATACCACGACCTCACAGAAGACAGGCGTGAAGTATAAGTACGCTTCTACGTTTCGTCTGGTAAGTGAGGTGCCTAATTTCAGTCCTCTTCTCCTTCCCATTCTTTCCTAATAAGGATAGGATAGGAAGGGGAAGAGGATTGGACAGGGAGGGGATGAATAGGATAAGGAAATACCCCTTTTCCTGACTATCTCCTCCTCTGTCCATTAAAAGTAGGCAATGCATTTGCAACTCCTTTGCTTGATGCGGATGCCAGATGGGTAGAGGTCACTTATTAAGTCAGGTGCACCGCTTGCTCGTTTGACACCACCTCCTATAAAAAAATGATGGTCACATATATGTCACTGATTGACTGTAAACTTTATTAGTTTACAATTGAACTGGGCATATTATAAACCGTTAGCAAATTGTGACCTATACGCACGATTACAAATATGACGTGTACGCGGGATAATTAAAATAGTGGACTTTGAAATCTTGGAGTGGATATTTACTGATGACTTAATTTCGCTTTAAAAGCGTAGATACAATAATGTTATTTTTATTTTACACAGGACTTGGGCACACAAAACTCAAATTCAGTAATAAATTCAAGCTAAAATATTTAAAAAGATTCGACAATCTTATAGATCTGCATGAATTTATTTTGGAGTAAGTAATTTTACATTCCACATTACCAAAATTCATGAGGCAGGAATGAACCGTTTGTACCTACCGTTACTAGTAAAACGTTTTATTGCAAAGTTCAATGCCAATTAACAACATTTTATGAGTGGAATGAATTATGGTACGGAATCTATAGACGTTACTAAAAAATTACAATAAGGTTTTTGCCGACGTTCCTTCTTAAGGTTCCATGGCGAAGTAATTTGGGCTGGACGTGCCAGGGAATTTGACATTATTTTGTTTTTTTTATAATTGTAAACTATTTAATAAAATTGTTAAATTCAAAGGCCATGGCACCAATTGTAGAGGCGGTTTGTGAGACCCTATGTGTATCCATCGATAAATGAATGCAGATAGATAGACATAAGGACTTTTAATTTGTAATATTTTTATTTGCCTAATAATTTCGCATTCAAGGAATTCAATGAAGCTGAGGGACACATTAAGCTTGCCGATGCTCTGCCAGGTCGCGTCAAGCGGAATGCTTACTTGTCTAGCTGGATATCAAGTTGCATTAGTATGTATGCTTTTGATTTGTATTTAATATTGTTAGCCTACCCATATCGTCCTCTAATCGCCTAGGCATCATTTGAATTCTTACAAGAGATATTACTAGAAACTGCCCTAGGTCGTGTACATTTTGTAAGAAATCCCTGACCTCTCCCGATTCATTTGAGGATGGTTACTGAGTCATTTTAGTGGTTATACTCCCACATTGCCCAGGGCCATTTAGTTTTCGAACAGAGGGCGGGGTATCTTGGAAAATTTGACCCCGATATCAAAGAAGTTAATTTGATTCTAAAAGTAAAACGTATCCATAAATATTATTTTAACAAGCTTATCCGTAAGCAAGAGTACAGAAGCTTTTGAAATATGCACAGTGTACATAAAATGTGTTCTCAATTACAGAGCGTGAAAATGAGTATTTCGAATTTTTTGGCGAGCCTGCTGTATTTGGGTTACAACGTATTCCAATTGTTTATTTTCTGCCGATGGTGTGATGAAATTAAGATCCAGGTCAGATGTTTTATTTTGATCGTAACCCACGCGCCTTTGACCCTTTTTAATTAATACGAAACCCAACAACATTCAATCCAATTTTGGTATCCGAAGTAGAAATATTAATAACGTAATGATGACTCTGACCGACACTTATCGGCTTTGTAATTGAATATCAATTTATTTTGCTTTCAATTTATCTTGAACGACGACTGTCCTTAACTGATCATTGTAATGAAAATCATCGTACACTAACCTTTAAAAGAGGAAGGTTAATTTCACAATGTATAAAAGGAAATTTTTACGCTCTTCACGCTGAGGAAGGAAGGTAACGAAATTTGCACAGTTTTACCACTATTTAGAATGATCTATCCGTAAATAGATACACATATATAATTATATGTGTACTTGTATGTATGTATATTCCTTACTAAAGCCAGCGGTAAATAAATCTTTGTAATGGACATCACATTCACTGTCAGTGACTTTTTTTCCAAACTATACTTTGCTTAAATAAATATTTTCTAACGTAAAGCATACATTAATATTTTAGAGTGAAAACATCAGTAACGCAGTATATTGCTCTAACTGGGAGTCCGGGGTGGCGCTCGTGAGAGGCGTGCGGGCTAGGATCATGCTCGTCAATGCTAGGGCACAGAAGTCGCTCGTTCTGTCCGCTGGAGGATACTGTGACCTATCACTTGTCACATTTACCACGGTAAGAACGTTAACATCACATATTATCTCAACAATGACAACATTTGACTAGTGGATATAATATCTTGGGGTCAATGTATGTCATATACATCAACTGTACATTTTTTTTTAATGAAATTGGTGGCAAACTAGCAAGCGGGTCACTTGATGTTAAGTGACCGCTACCTATAGGCATCCACAACAAGCGAATGAGTCGCAGATGCGTTGCCTACCTTTGGAAGGCCTACTTTTGTATGGGCAAAGGGGATAGACAGGAAAAATAATATTTCCTTCTCCTATTCATACCCTCCCCATCCAATCCTTTTCCCCTTCCCATTCTATCCTTATTAGGAAAGAATGGGAAAGGGAAGAGGACTGAGATTAGGCCTCCGGCACCTCACTCAAAGAACTAGAGGCAGAAGCGTACTTTTACTTCACGCCTGTCTTCTGTGAGATCGTGGTATTTCACCGGTCGAGCCAGCCTATTCCTGCAATAGATGTTATTGTTGCTGGCTCTACCACTGTTAAAATTTACATCTGTACACGTTCCTTATTTTGTTTTGTGTGACTTACTGATATGATTTATAATTTTGTTTCCAGTTAATGAAAACTTCCTACAGTGCTCTCAATGTCTTGCTTCGCTTTCAAGATTAATACGTCATACCTTTCTGTACATTTTACCATTTCCCCTCTTCGTGTGTACAAATATTTAAAAGAAGTTTCCTTTTCTCCATCGACTAATTGAACATAAGTTAGTAAGGTGTTATTGTAAGAGTTATGCACTAAAGTTTCCACGAAGCAGCTGTAATAAACTTAAAGCACTTAGAACTAAGTAACCTTGTCATGTGCTGGAACTAACTTTGTCGCATATATCGAAGTGTTCTGTTGAAGTAGTGTTTCATAAAGTTGTTATGTTTTTTGTCTACTGAAGCATGTATCAACAGATGTGTTGGAACTATTATGAACAATGTTTCATGTTCTCTTATAGTAAAAAATCTTGGAATCTCACTATCTATATGCTGCTAACGAGCCTGCTGCGCGCCGCTTTCATCCTCTTCAACTGGACGGCCGGCAACATGTACTCTACGCTCTTCACCATGCCTTACCTATTGGTGGCGCACTACCACGCAACGGGAATGGTAAATTTACTTTCAAGCCTTTACTGATATCCTAATTTAGCCACGGAAAAGCAAACATAATACGCTAAGGTTAGATAGTTTTTATTTTACTGTAATCACCAATACCCAAGCTCTATAAGAAAAGATCAATAAACTTCGAAGTGTTGACGGATGAAAGCAAAAACTTGCAGCATACTTTAAAGATTTACGGCTGATCGAAAGATACCATAATAATGTGTATTTCATTATATAATATGAAACTTATATAATTGTCTTCAACCAATATAAAAGAATATTAAGCGAGTAAAGCGTGCGATATGTAGTGGATAAATATTACAAAAAAAAACGAGCGGCCCTTACAGTAGTCGTATATTTGTGATGGTGTAACACCTGACATCTAATCTTGACAATACGCAACATTAATATTGTTAGGAAAATGGGTTAGTACCATCTGACGGTCACTTCTACTACCTCACGCTCATTGGTCAAATCAAATAGCGCGGCTTCTTGTTACACACTTCCGTCTCTTTTCATTAAATCACTGCTACAAATTGCAGGAAAGCGATAGGAAGATACGAGGAGGGATCAAAAAGTAGTGAGAATGAGATAGAATATAATGACTAATCATAACTTAATAATTTATTTTTCTACATAGTCTCCGAGTCTCTCTACACACCAAGTCCAGCGCGCGTCTTGGTTCTGCAAAACGCTCTCCACGGCATCCATCACCTCGTTATCGTCTTCGTACCTGTTTCCCCTTAAGTATTCTTTCAATTTGGGAAAAGGTTAAAAATCGCTAGGCGCCAGATCTGGTGAATAAGGGTGGTCAACCAATTCGAAGCCAGCTTGCTGAATGGCAGCCATCGCAACTGCCGACCTGTGCGCGGGTGTGTTGTCGTGGTGAAACAGCACGCCCCTTCGAAGTTTCCCTCTCCTCTTTACTTTGATAGTATTCCTCAACTTGGGAATTAAAGCTGCATAATATTGGCCTGTAATAGTGGTTCCACGCTCCAGGTAATCAAACAATAATATCCCTTCTGTGTCCCAAAATATTGAGGCCATAACCTTGCCAGCCGATGCCACGGCACGAAACTTCTTCGGGGTCGGTGATTGTTGGCAACAGAATCTAAAGGCGAGCATTCGCGTCTCCGTTACTCGAACTCATGTCCCGTTAAGACAATAAGCGAGCACATGGTTAGAAATCCTTAAGGAGAAACTAAAGAGAAATCGTGGGAATCAACGTCAAGTTAGGGTTTTGTTGAAGCCGTTTTTTCTATTAGTTTCTCCTAACGGTCAAAAGTAACGGTGTCGGTGTGTAAAATGTTGCCGGATGCCGCCGCGGGACGCACCGCTTTAGACAAAGGAGACGGATAGCGGGCCTAGCTGCAGGCAGTGGATTATTGCAGCAACCCTAACGGTCATCGGTGTGGTGAAAGCTTCTTACCGTGGGAACTGTGTAACGGATGTTTATGTAATTAACTGAATATAAATAATATAGGTAAATGTGCGATATATACATTTCCAGTCGTCCGTGCATGCGTATGAACCATATGTGCTATAAATGTGTATTAAAGTAAACCAAACGTATATCTGGAGACTGTATTTGTAAGTGTAAATTAAACAATGATTGTATATGTTAACAAGTTTGGATGTGTTAAGGGATACATATACCCATAGGTGTAAGCTTTAGTTTAACTGTATTTTGTATTTGTGTGTTTTATCAATGCGTGATTTTTGTTCATGTGTAATGTAATGGAAATAAATATAACCAAAGGGTTCGGTCTAAGCGCCAACGAGCAGCCATTTTGGCCCAGCGCCCATAAATACGACGTCCTTTGGCGTCGTAAGTCAGTCGCAACCCAGCTTCCGTCGAGACTTAACCCCGAGGAACTTACTCACTTGTATAAAGTGTTTTTTCTCGGGTTACGGTCCTAATCAGCGACTCGATAATAGCGGCTATACCGCTCTTCTACACGGATCCACGGACTGGTGCTTACCAGCGCAAGGTGTGGGGCCGCGTAGCGTGCCGCAAGGTGCAATACGAGACCCCCCCCTCGGACGTCGCACCAGTCAACTAAATGGGAGCTGTCCCAGGCAGCGATAGGTAGTGCCCTACATCCTACCTAGTGAGGCGCAGCCGAAACATAAGTACTGGAAAGCCCTTACATAACATCACTAGGAGATAATGGTCGGGTTACAGTAACGTGCTATGTTTCCTTGAAAATGGTATAATAACCTATATTATACCATTTTCAAGGAAACATAGTACGTTACTGTAACGTGCACTTTTTTTTATTGACCAAATATCTCTTACTAAAATTTATGCCTTATGTTCGGAAGTACACTTCTCGTATGCCGTCAGTGTTTAGAAACAATATTATATTCATATTCAATCTTTAAAGATTTATTGTCACTTATGTGACAACAGTTTTCTGTTGTCTGTGTTATGCTCGTCTTCTTAATTATTAATAACATTTTCGACTTTCGTATTTCATTCTTTTAACATTAAAGGTTTATTTTCTAAAAAAAAGTTTTTAATGCTCACAGTACAAAAGGAAGCTTCATGTTAAATTTCACGGTTTTAGGTCCAGTAGTTTCGGCTGTGTGTAGATGAGTCAGTCACGTTCCTTTTATATATGTATATAGAAGATTGAATTTGAATTTCCTTCCGTAATAAATATCATAAATAGTATCGTCGGTTACTTTTACGTTTAACCACGTCGCTATCATAACATTGTGTTTTGTTACAATAAGTAAGTCTAAGACCAAGCTCTAGCTTCCGGCTGAAGTCCTTTAGCTAGTTCACTTAAGAAGATCAAACTTAGCTCACTTGGCATCCGGTCCGGCCGTTCCCTTCGGACTCTTTCCAACCCGGTATAACTTTAAATGTCTCTTCAAATGAAATAAGTCGAAACCTTATTTTTTAAGGATAAAAGGACAAACGGCGATCACCTAAAGTAAAGTGATCACCGCAAACCATGAACATCCGCAACAGCAGAGGACTTGCAGATGCGCTGCCGGAAAGAAGGAGTGCGCTCTTTTCTAGAAACTAACCCTATGTCATATTGGCTTGGAAATACCGCTGGAAACAGAACATTCCACAAGGCGGTTGTAAGAGACAGAAAGTTATAGTGCCCTTTAGTCTTGGTGTCTAAACATGGACGTCAGTTTTCTTATAAATGAAATTACATTTGATAAATGATGTTTACAAATTGAATACGTTGTACAGATTAGGTCAGCACTCCTACAAACGTAACTTTTAACTTAAACCTTACTACTTGCAAGGGGAGGCAACCATATTTTCATTAGCTTTGATTAACCTAGTTATTATATATATACAAGCCAAGCTAATTAAACTTCCCTCTATCCAATGCGGAAGTCTGAGGTTGAATCATATATGTATATATTGAACTGCGTTAGATTAATATAGAATTTAGCCCAAGATGTTTCCAATAAAATATATTATAAAATAAACATATAAATCGCCTCGCAATGTTTAGAATGTTCTTGGATAACATTCAAGATAATCCAATTAATAATTATTAGGTGCGAAGACACAAGATAAGGTTGCTAGAGATCTATCTTTATCTTAACCTTGGCTGGACGTCAACCATTGCTTGTGTCGCTTTATGGAAATATTGATGATCTGTTAATACATTGGTTAACTAAGCTGACCATGGACACAGGCCAATTGTACGGGATCGAACGACGTCTGTAAACCCTAAATAGTATGATTATTCGAGATCCGTGGTCATTTCTTCTTCTAGCCTGCCTCTTAATGCTGAAGGTTGGCCACTTCTCAATTATGTCCCGGTTCAGTACGAAGCGAAATGTTCAATTGCTTTATTCGATTTTTTTATACTTCTATGCACCATATTAAAAGGTAAAATCCTGTACTTACACTGTCTTCTAATTGCGTGTCTAAAATCGTTAATACATTTGCTACAGGGTTTCCGCCTGTGACCTTACTACAAATAAGCCCTCGTGATAAATAGCTACGGATGTGACATAATTTGTTTCTACTTCTGACTACCTAATTAGTGTAATGACGTCATGGGAATGCAGACTGCCGCTTCCAAGTTACAAATGAATCAGCATCGACAGATGGCCGTATCGGAGGTATTTTAAACAATCGAGACATTTGAACTGTATAGAGAGTTATTTCTTAATTTACTAGTGAATCGTTTAAAAAGGACTGCCGAGTTGTTAGAACACGATCAAACCGTTTTTTTCCGTTTGCGACTGCATGGGACACGTAGCGATGTGCCATGACATGACTTATATCGATGTTTTAAAGATCACAGTTGACTTTTAAAACATATATTTATATACCTTCTAACATAACTGAATAGTGGTTTTGCAGATTTGAATATAAACCATTTTAACCAATGCTATTGTCAATTTTATAAAAATCTTGATCTAATGATAAAAAAAAAAACATATAGACGAATTGATAACCTCCTCCTTTTTGAAGTCGGTTAATAAAAGAACCCGACTGACATAACTGGACTTAAAAACGTGAATTATAATACAAAGCTTCTTATATTTAAGACCTTTTATACGCCTACATTATAGCTCGAAGAAAGGATATATTGGTTTTCACTTTGTCCAGTAATTTTAATAAAATAATAGCTATTTTGTAAAAAAAATCACAATAGTAAAATTGTTAGACTTCAAACCTCTAGAACATCACTAAAGCTGGCTGCACCGCGATGAATCGAGTTGCGACCTTCGTTTTTTATCCTCCACCATCTGCAGGTAACCGGAGAGACCGGGAGACGCGTGACGCGGCATTAACTCCGCTAATGTACCTCCGAGAACGTCCCTCGAGCTTTGACGGATTTTTTATAATGTCGCGGTATAATGGAACTGTAAACATGGTGGAATTAGTCTGTGATGGTTTTTATTTTTATCTTATCTTTTTTTTATTACTTATTGAGACCTGCAACGGTTTATCTGATTGTGAACAGTGTTACCTGGGACCAAAGTTACCTGTGAAATTTGTAAATACGACGATATGTGAATCTAAAGCTATTCTTATAATTCGTGAATTAGTTTTGAAATTTCACATCTTCATTTGGTTCTACGAGCAATGTGCCTTACCTATTAACACTAAATTTATCAATAGATTATGACACACTTTGGTCACGTCTGTAGACGAAATGATGCGTCCATCGTGCGCTTGTTAGAGCAGGGGAAAGTGGAGTGCACCAGGGCACGTGGCAGGTCACCCATGTGGTGGACCGACCAGGTCAGACTGTGCAGTGGACTCCCCCTTGCACGAGTGTGCGAAAATGTAGCAGTTAGGGAGGAGTGGTGGCGGCTTGTGAAGCGGGTCACTGATACATGATGACAACGACCAGTTTGTAAAGAGGAAAAGAATAATAGCAAAAACAAACTGTATACTAAATCTGTAAATTGTTTGAATTTTAAGGGAATTTTGAAATTTTCTTGTCGAAAATTAAGATAGGTTCGTTTACTATGTCAAAGTTTCAATTCTATCAGTTGCAAAGAATCTTTGAGAGGCAGAGGACGAGAGCGACTTTGTCTCGTACCGCTCTAAATATAATCATCGCTTGTTTATACAAACACAAGCCCTTAACCCTCGCGACGGAAACTGCGGGGCTATTTCAGTTAGTTAAAATAAATTCACCGAGACGCGCGCCCGCTTTACTTTGCCTTCATATTTTATTACTCCTTCCGTTCGTTCCCTGCTCGCTCTCGTTCGATGTTAGTTCTTTTTGATCGTCTTTTACTTTGGAGAATTTCGTTTTAATATCGTCGATTTTGCTCTTAATTGTGTTACAAATCTTTCACAGGTTTGCTTTTGTATTGAGAATACAAATCGCTATAGTTTCCGAATCATGAACCGTAAACTGGTTTTGTGGATGTCAGTCCCTTGTTAGATTCTATTAGCGTATCGAAAGAGAAGCGACAAAAATTGTATCATACATGCGATTGGCTTATTGGTTATCATTAATTCATCTTACGCAAAATATTATTCTCCGTAGGTACATGACTAAAACACATGTCAAACAACACAAAGTCACATATTACTAATGACAGAGTTTACAACGGTGTGTTGTAAACTTCACAAAAATATACACGGGCCATTTTGTTAAATCTATTTTTAAATTTATCTATAATATATAGTTTAGTTTAATGAACAAGAAAAATTTTAAACCAAATAGTACAATATAGCTATGTTATTGCACTCTAATAACTTATATTCAAAATTGCGCCCAAATTAATTTGCAGTAAACGGTTCTTCAATCTCCAGTTTCATTAAATGTGTTAATTTACGTCGCCTATACGAAATAATTAGGTATAAAGTACTCCACGGGGATTAACCGCACTAGAGGTTCAACTCTTATAAATTCACCAAGAAAGGATTTAAATCACGCATTCCGCCGCGAACGTCCGGGCTGCACGCACGCGTCACTCGGACCGCTCGCTGCCACCCCGCCCGCCTCTGTCGGGCGTCCGCCGCGCGCCTATTACGTCGCGCACAGCTCACGCTATTCAGCGTTAGAGTTCGCTCAGTGTTTTTACGCCGCGCCGCGTCATCGGAAGCATACTGCTTTCGAATTTATATTGCGAAGCGTCATTTTC
>DWTW01001588.1:0-12355 GCA_018246275.1 Papilio slateri
ATTTCGCCAAGGCCATAATGTTAATTTGTCTATTTTTTTTTCAAACAAATTATATGAAATTATATTACAAATAACATTAAATATAAACTATATTAATCTATTCTCAATTTGACCACAGACTTTAACAATAAACAAAAGAGTATATATATATGCGTGTGTGTGTGTCAAATACATGGTAGTGTGTGTGTTTTTGTGTATAATGTACTTTTTATTGATTTAATGTATTTTTTATGGAAAATTAAAAAAAATATATTAGCATTCTGCACTACTTCTCTATATAAACTATATAAAATATACTCCTCCGTCCACGCAATTTTCGTAAAAAGAGGTACAAGGTTTTTGGTTGACATATTAATATATAGATACTGTAAAACCATTTGCCCAGTATAATTATTATAGTATACATTAATTGCCCATTTCTGTTGAGTTAACAGTCGACATTATTTTAATCAAAAAAACTACTGTTTGATTAAATTCTCACAGTTGAATTTATTGTAAATAAAAGGTGTTCCTAGATTTCGAAAAATACAAAAACATAGGCACAATAAAAATAGTATCTTAAAAGATGTTTACCAACAAAAAAATAGATTTCGCGTTTGACATGCCACGTAAAATTGTTCATGTTTCGTTCAGTTCATAATTTGCTGACAGTTTATAATATGCCTAGTCCGATTATAAACTGATGAATTTCGCAATCGGTCTCACGGTTCACATATTTAATTTCAACGAAATGCCAATGCTTCTAAAGCTCATGTGTGAAGAACCGTAAAAAACAATTACCTTTCAGTGGCATAACTGGTTTAGCGCCGGCAGTCAACACCGAAACAAGTGAATGTGAACAGCAAACTAATTATACTGAAAGCTTTTGAAATGACCAAGTTAATTTTAAACTAAATTTTCACCTTGTTAATTAAAATTAGCAGATTTATTGTTTTCTACAATGTTTTATTGTATTAGCTAATCGCAATAAAAAGAAGCTTTTTATATTACCTCTTGATTTTGCTAAGTTACGCAGTCCGAAAAAGAAGTAATAAATAGTAGTTTATATTTGATTTTGTAGAAGCCTTTTTTCGTTTTAAAACGCAACATGGATTGAAAAAAACGAGATGAAATAGTATAATTTGTACTTTTTATTAAATTCTGAGATCGTACAACTTATAATAATCAAAACCTAATCAATAAACATACTTTAGCTAATTTCATTCATCATGTCTTACCCACTTCTTTCGTCTAAGTGTCGTTCTCTATAAACAGCCAGTCGTAACCAGCTGCCTTGTACTGATAATATACTGCGTTGCTTAATTTTGCATCATCAAAAACACTTTCATAAAATACTTGTTTTAATTAAAAAAAAACTGCAATGAACCCATAAAGATTCCTTCGCCTTACATCAGTGCTATGTTGGGTAGAAAAAGATTTTGTTAGCATTGCGGAACAAAGCAATTTTACGCGTAATAAAATTTGATTACAGCCACGTGTTTACTTGCAAGCGCGCACGATACTTGTAAGATTTATAAGGTACGTGATACCGTCAGTGCGTAGACTAAATTTGACTGGAGCAGAAGAGCGAATGGGAATGGTATCTGATAACAATATAGGATCCCGATATAAAACGACCTTCACCGAGATGTTTATTTGATGAAACGTATTTTAAATTTGATTTAATATGGCGATACATATTGCATATGGGTTGCCTAACAAATTTTGGACCAGGGTGTGATTAATTAATAATTTAAAAAAATCATTTTTTTAAGCATTTCACCGGTTTGATTATTAGATAAATTCTATATCAATCGCAAGCATGAAGCCCATAGAATATGCAAACGTTAGGTTGCCTATTCTTTTCCGGTCACAACTCTCGGGTTGCCAGGTATAAACAGGTAAATCGATACTAGCATTTTGCACCAGTCTGATTATTGAATTAAAAATAATTGAAATTAAACTTTATTTCATTATGCACACGGTGG
This sequence comes from Papilio slateri, assembly GCA_018246275.1. Lineage (NCBI taxonomy): Eukaryota > Metazoa > Arthropoda > Insecta > Lepidoptera > Papilionidae > Papilio > Papilio slateri. The sequence goes on from DWTW01001588.1 coordinate 1,968, forward strand.
TATAGGGTTGCCTGCGAAAAATCAGTCCCAAATTCCGGTTGTCGCATTTTGAAAAGTAAAATATTGCCGCGAGTGAATGTATGCGACAGAGAGGTCCCAACCAACCATCGATGCGATAGAAGAGGACACAGCATAGCAGCTGTTTGAAATCCGTCCATTTAAAGGAAGATTTTAAATTTAACAGTGGTAGAGCCTGCAACAACAACATCAGCTGCACGAATGGGTCGGCTCGACCGGTGAAATACCACGACCTCACAGAAAACAGGCGTGGAATGGACGAGGAGGGGATGGATTGGAAAAGGAAGTATCCTTTGTCCTGTGTATCCCCTCCTCTATCCATCAAAGGTAGGCAACGCATCTGCAACTCATTACTTGTTGCGAATGCCTATGGGTAGCAGTTACTCAAAATCAAGTGAAACGCTTGCTCGTTTGCCACCTTGTACCATAAAAATAAAATAAAGAAAGAGAGTGCGCATGCTATTTGTTCTTGAAAATGAAAAGGATAGCGATAGACTCGTATATGCTGTGCATCATTTTGGAGAAGTTTATTATTAAAATAGAGGAATAGATATTTATTTATTTTTTAATCAATTAATTATTTATGTGTGTATATTTTGTATGTGACACTTAAGGATATATACATCTTTAGTAAAAAAGAAGGTTATAGTAATTCGTATATAATATTAATCTTGCAAATTTTATCTTTATTATTAGAAGACAAAATAAAAAAAATCAACAATTAAGAAAATATTTCTGTTTGTTGTAAAAAATTATAAATAGATTTTTTTTTAATTATTCAGGTTCCGAGTCATCGGACATATAACTATGATCTCCAGCTTCTGAATCTTCTTCGGCATCACTCTCCGTTTCAGTTCTTTCGACAATGTCTTCTATCTTTAAAGGTGTATGACCCCCAATGAATCCTACTGGTTTTAAATATTTATTTCAGAACCAACCTCAGTTCTCAGGCCGAAGTTTCAAGCATATTGGATCCGTTGAATTAAGCCACATGGAATTTACAAAAATAGTTCGTAAAATTTTCTGAATTAATGATATCCAGCATGGTGGTATGGAGTTGGAGTCGAAACCTTTTATTTTTTTTTAAAAAGAGCTCGCTGTCTTTTTTAGCGGAGTAATTTTTCATAAAAATGCGATGTCTGGCATCATTCACGTTGGTGCAGTTCTTGATACCATACATACTAGCCGTAAATTCTTGAACGGTTTTCATTTTTTCATCAATGAAAATATCAGCAGCAACTGTTAATGATGCAAAAACTGTTTGATATTTTTCATTTTTCGAAAATAGCTGAAAAGGTTTTACTTTTCCTTTATTATAAAATGCTGCCGTGTAATCGCAGCCTGTAAATGCTTGAAAGGCGGGCACGCGCGCACACATTCACTCGCAGCAATATTTTACTTTTCAAAATTCGACAACCGGAAATAGGGACTAATTTTTCCAGGCAACCATAGACCTCCGTGTACATAATGAAATAATCTTTAATTTCATTTAATTTTAATTCAATAATCAGACCGGCGCAAAATGGCTTTACCTGTTTATATATATCGATTTACCTGTTTATACCTGGCTACCCGAAAGTTCTATGGGTTTCATACTTTCGATTGGTATTTTTCTAATAATCTAGAATTTATCTAAATGAAGAGAAATGTTAATTTTTTTAATTATTAATTAATCATACCCTGAACTAAATTTTGTTAGGCTACCCATATGCAATATATTTATTGACATATTAAATTAAATTTAAAATACGTTTTATCAAATAAACAACGACGTTTTATATCGGGATCCTATACTACTATAAATTATGCATTGTAAATACAGTGCAAAAAAAATGTATTAATGGTTAACTGTTCTGTATAGCTACATCACTGGTTGACAGCCGGCTGATGTCAAATGATTTAAAATTGTGATGTCAAATCAAACTGGGAATTTATTTCTTTCAAAAAGCTTCATGATTGATAATTGATACCCTGGTCTCGCGCCATCAGATTAGATTAAATAGATTTTATGGCAACGTACATAATAATATTTTAATTTAGGAGGCGGTATTTTGGTGGTTGAAAGGTATATAACGATTAACGCGTTTTTTAGTATTTCCTTCTTTAATTCAACATTAAAGTTTAGAAGAGCAGTATCTACGTGAAGATTTCAAACAATTGCAATTTTTGATATAAACAGGATGGGAGAACCGTCCATTGATGAGAGTACGCATGGCATTGAAAATTGGACGAAGGAAGAAAAATATCATCTTTTGCAAGCTTTAAAAGCATGTGATTTTCAGGATTTTGAAAAACTAAGTTCATTCATTAATACTAAATCTGCAGAAGATATCCAAGGGGCTATAACACATTACAAAAATAAGATTTCTGAACATCCAATCTTGCGTAAGAAAGTAAAAAAATGTATAAGACGAAATGGGGGTAACCTCATACCACTGGCAGATTGGGCTAAATTTCTTACAGATTCTTTGAATTTCAAGGATCTTCATACAGAGACCTCAACAGCTCTTCGTATGATAGCTGATTTTGAAGAATTTCCTGCACCAGTTTGCACAAATAATGTTGATTTCAGTAAAATATATCACACTTTGGCAAATGCATTAGAAGGCAAAGCACTGTCTAAAGATAAAATGGTTATTTCAATGGTGGATAAGTGCTTAGTTGATACAGCTTTGACAAGCAAAGCTTTCATCAGGTTGTCAAGTTTTAAAAATGTTATTAAGACACTTAACATGTCTGATAAAGAAGTAAATTCATTTCCACATCATACAGAAAATCAAGAGCTGGCCAACATAAGACATTTGGCTTCACAAAGGTCATACAACCCTCTTAACTTATCTGAGAATGTTTTAAGACCATCTTGACACACATCATTAATATATCATAATTGACTACAATTGTGTAATAAATAAGATATATGTATATACAAGTTTTTTTTTTGCATTACCAGTTGCCATGCATGTATTATTATTGTTGTATTACCAAATACAGAAAAGTGTATAGTGCTAAAATTTCTATAGATAGTGCTTTTGAATACTCAATTATTTTGATGTCCTTAAAACTACATAAACATTGTTTTATAATGTATTAATGTTTTTGGATATACATGTTTTATGTTTTTAACGAAAGAGGAAAATTGTTTTTTTTTGAGCCAAAAACATGGTGTGTAGAGGTGTGGAAAGTACAACACATCAAAGTTTTATTACAGTCAGATGTTTAGGAACACACAGAGGACAAGAACACAAACATTCAGTTTTATTTATAAGATTAACATTTTTATATTAACTAGTCTAAGTTCTTAAAACAATAACATAAATCCAAATCACTATGTATTTAGCCATTCTATAAGTTTGCTAAACAATCTCATAGCTACTTTAACAACTCTATTCCAAAATCCAGGTTCTTGTTCATCTGATGTTGCTTCATCATTATCAAAATCTTCCAGTTGGCGTTTTATTCGAGCTTGTTGGATTGTATGATCTGAAAATAAACAACCTTAAATATTGACTATGTAGAAAGAGAAATGAACATTTTTGAAAAATATGTATAAAAGTAAAAAAAAACAAACACCTTGTGTGATATTAATATTTGTTTTATGGCAGTTTCACATTATTAGCACTGAATCTTTTTAAATAAAATTAATAATTTAATCTTGTGGTTAAAATTTTCTGAGGATATGATAACATTGCCTCCTACTTAAAAATCTGTATGAGTAAGAGCACACATTCTTTATTTCATAACACTTGAAAAGAAGGAATAAAGAGTTCAGAGACTCTGAAACAATTACTATAATACTCCTATTAACTTGGAAATACCTGGAGCATAGGCAGACTTCCCATAAGATGGATTTATGTCTTAGAGTGGTTTGATGGATTCATGAACTTGTGGGAGAACACTGCATGAGGTTTGCAAGGTTTCTTTTTAAAGTTACTCTGGGGGGAGGCTATAGACTGTCACTACATCTAACTCAAATATTAGCTGTGATACTCCGGGAAAGAATATAATTCTAATGACAACTCGCTCTTAAAAACGGTCAAGCAATTTAGGCTACAGGTCACAATGGAACGAACCTACACATGCGCGCAAAAAATATTACCCTCCTTCTGGGTCAGTCAGATAAAAATGTGACCCCAAGATTCACTTTTTTAAATGGTAGTGAATGTATCGAATTATTTTTTGTATAGAAGTATAGTAAAAAAGGGAGACTTAAATTTTTGAAAAAATAATTAAATCTCTTTAAAATTATTAGTACTTACCCATCCAACTCTTCACTTCCGCCGTTACCTGTAAAATAAATTCATAAGTTCTTATATGCGTACAGTACTGATTATAAAAAATGAAAGGTAAAGCTTGTGAATTATATTTACACTTCACAGTCGAATAACTTATATAGTTATTTTACAATTAAGAGATTTATTATAAGGTGTAAATTACCTGATATTCAATTGCAAAAATAACACATAAAATAACTATTGAAGACACTGCCTGTAAACGTGTCATTGTTGTGGTTTCAATATCCATATAAACCCTATGTAACTTCGACCTAGGTATTTATAGGAGGGCGTGGTTTATTCATGGGTCGCGTACAGCGAGCACTATGGTGTATAATCACGTCTATTCAATGGGTTTCCTCATTGTTCGCATTCTTCACGGTATTGCTAAGAGTACATTGAATGCAAGTCATCCATCCGTTGCATTATCAGACATCAAGAAGCATGGTCGGTTCGCATCCTCATGTTACGAACATTTCAAAACGTTACGTACTTTAATAAAAGCACTCCTCATCGCAAATATATTCTAACATAAATAAAAGAGGACTATCTGAGGGCTCATGGCCTTCCTTCGGCGTAGCTAGTTATTACAGTGTTGTGTTCGAATCCCAGTAGAGACAAAGTTTGTGTGATAGATGTTTTTTTATATATATATCTTTGTTGATCGTCAATACGGTGATTCAGCCAAGTGAATCTCGGGGGACAGCTAGTTTTAATTATATGGCATCTAATGATCACGGTGAAAAGCAGAAAGCAATTGCCGTATGTTTCTACGTAGGATTAAAAATCCTAGCTAGCACCTGTTTTGTTAATACGTATTATAAGATATACTAATAACTCGTGTCATGCGAGTGGCGAAATATTTACGTCATCTTCAGTTGTTACCTATATTCTGAGTGGGACGGCATTAACAATTGGGTTTCGGGGCAGTATTACCGTCTTTTTTTATGGTAGAAGGTGGCAAACGAGCAAGCGGGTCACCTGATGTTAAGTGACCGCTACCCATAGGCATCTGCAACAAGCAAATGAGTCGCAGATGCGTTGCCTACTTTTAATGGATGGAGGGGATAGACAGGAATAAGGATATTTCCTTCTCCTATCTATATCCTCCTCGTCCAATCCTCTTCCTCTTCCCATTCTTTCCTTATTAGGAAAGCATGGGAAAGGGAAAATGACTAAAATTGGGCCTCTGGCACCTCACTCATTAGACGAAACGCAGAAGCATTCTCTACTTCACGCCTGTTGCGCCTCTATCACTGTTAAACATCTTCCTTCGTTTCCGCATTAAACAACTTCTGTTGCCTAAATAATTATTTAAGTTAATATTATTTATACCCAGTTAATATTTATATGATTGAAGCATATGACTACAATGTTCAATTTTATCGGGAACATCCCTGGCTCTATGGACAAAATCCCAAAATGCATATGGACGTTTTGGCTATCTTTATCTGTCATAAGTATTACGTCATAACTAAGTAAGATCGTGACTTAGTGTATAGAAGCGAGGTCATCGACAGATACGTCGGCAAACCACGCGTTTTATTCAAACAGTATAACGTCGACTAGCAACCATGACGCGACCGTCTGGTTATTTTGACGTATCGTGCCAATAACAATGGAAACACCCCGCTTCTTAAGCAATATGCGCTAGTAACGTGACTCATCGGCTATATTATTGAACCCGTAATACTAACGATTGGTGCAATTCATAAGCGGTAGCGGGTTTATGCGTTACATAACAATCCATAGACGTCAAGTGAATTTTAAAATTAAATAGTTATTAAATGTTTCTTCCATCCAACTATATATTACTTGCTATTAGGTTCTACTCGTGTACAATAGCATAAGACCAACGTCATTGTGTTACAGCGAAGTGCTTGTGCAGGGTACAAAATAGTTAATGACGGAATTAATAATGCAGTAATTAAACGGGACTTCGCTTGCTGTACTGTACAAACGAAGGTGCGCGCGGCGAGGTGCAAGTAAGCGGGGGTGAGGGTATCGCATTTCATGCAACCTTCGTAATATTGTGCACGAGTTATACCACCATGCAAAGTGCTGGATAGTTACCATAATTCAAATAAATTCGATTTCAAATTTCAGTTTCTTTCAAACCAGAAGTAGTAGTCTATATTTTGTAATCAAGTACAATATTAACATTCACCCTAATTCACGGACAGCTAGTGTATTTTAAAATTTTGAACAGCATCGTACTGCATGCCGTCAACTGAAAGCCTAGTTCTTCTCGCCTCTTAATATTATGAAAGAAATCATTTAAAATGTCATGTTAGTAAAATTTTAATTTCTTTTGTGTTATTTTCAGATTAGAGATGACAAATCGATTATTTTTCACCTCATGTAAGTACACTGTACCACTTATTAGTAAAAAGACCGTATGTCTTGGTTCCAATTATTGTTATAAATATGAAAAAGATGTAATTTTGGCGTGGACATTGAAATTCAAAGTTATTTGTAAGCTTATCGCTTGGACCACACTATGTCAGTTAGTTGGTTTTAATAAAGCTGATTGTTTTAGCAGAGGGAGAGTCCCGGCTCTGCGTATAACTTGAACGTTATTCGTTTATCTACATGTGATTTTAATCTATTTTCATTATTAACTATCTACTAGACAATAAATGACGCGCCCCTGTTCCTCGCGGGTAGCAGATCATATACAATTCCACGGTTTTTTTATGCCGCCTTTTACGTTTTTATCTAAATTTATCGTCATTTTTTAGCCAATCTATAGAAAACGTCACTAAATTTTATAACTATTCCATCACGTATCACTTCGTATTTTGTAAAAACCGTATTAAAATAAGTTTAGCAGGAAGGCGAAGGAACTTTATTTTTAATAAGAAGGGATAAAAAACAAATAGTAAATAATCATCATTCTTATTGCATTGTGCTTTTCATAAAATGCAATAACTGTTATGAGTCACGCGTGTGTCTCTTTTTTATCCAAATGAGTTAACTTTGGAGCTTTGTAGAACTGTAAATGATACCTTAATTTCCTCTTATTAAAATCGGTTAAGTTTATCGCTGTAAGAATCTAACTAGGATCCGATGGACTTTCGTCATGTAGTTTTTTTCCTTCCCTATTCCTACTTTATGTGGGGTCGGCACAGTACGACTGAAGTCCATACTGTTATAGGTTTTGGTAATAGTTTTTTCTATGACCGGCCGCCTGCCTGACGCCAACCCTCCTCGGGCGTATATTTGAAATATAAGTAGATTATCGAAATAATTTACTAATATTTATTTTAACCACGTCCAATCTAGTTTTAAACTTGGTTGGTCATGGTTCACGACAATAGTCGATTGGCGAATTCGAACCCACGACCATGTTGTGCATGTTTCGAGGTCCGTACACTTACCATTAGTCTTTTGACTTAGTGATGACTACAATTGGTAAGAACAGACATAGCTTTTTCTGTTAACGTTCCTAATAAAAAAATAAATTTGACTAATCAGACTCGAAAACAAACATTCGACTCCATTTGGAATCGATCTCAAATCCCACAGCGTGAAAAACTATATACTCTATCTGTTCAGCCATAAATTCATCACCAAATTTTCCAAAAAAAAAGGAACCAGCGTTCTGTAGCAATAAAACTTCGAGCCAAATTAAATCACCTACATGGCCATAAAGCCCAACCCCTTCAACTGCGACGTCTTTCGTTACACGCGTAATTTAATGCTGGAGGCACTTCACAAATGTCATCAAAAGGGTACAAGGGTGAGGCCGAAGGGAGGTTTAACACGGTTGTTACTTCCTATTAATACATTTTTCGTAGGATAACAAGGATAGAGATAAAAAGAAAAACCTCTCGCGCGTATAGACTGCACAGATAAGCAAAACGATTTTCTTTGGGTTGATCTACAGAATACTGAAAGTTGCTCATTTTCTTAAATTAAGTTTTGTCCAAGGCCAGTTTGAACTCCTTGAGTCCAAAAGTCTCTTGCGTTGCATCTTCTGCATTTTTTACCATCTAAATCATGAGGAATCTTCCGAAGGACTGTTTGGAACAATTCCTGCTGATGAATTTCGCTATCTTGCAACTTGACAGTGTACATACAACATCATCTTGATAGTTGACATTCCACCGTTTTACGTTTTCAGGGTGATTTCCTGTACTACAAACCGTACAGTTTTCTATATGGATACGAGTAGTATTTTAATAAAATAGTGTATTTCTTCTTCAAAAACTAGCATCGCCTATTGCTGCAACTTGCTATTCGTTTGCCCCCCTTTATGCTATTAAACTAACAGATATTTTGCAGTCTTTGTTCCTGGCTAATTATATTATAGAGCGAAGATGGTCGTCTTTATTCCGTCAGATATTATAGATGTCAATTTTACAATATGTTAAATAGAAACTGCATCTCGATAACACTTGTCGGAATTGCGATTAGTCAAAACTTTAGGATAGTAAAAAAGTGGATTTCCTCTGTGTAATTTTGGTTTCCAACTTGATCTTTTACTTTTTATCGTTTTCTTCTACATATTCTGTCCTCCTTTTGCATTCTTCCTCCATCCATCCATCCTTCTTTATTCGTATCCACCATTTTTCTACTTTAACTTTTAACTCTTGGTGTAATCACGTCATGACGATCGAAGTTTTGCCACTGATCTAGCAGTGTTTCGTTTTTTCATCATCTTATAATTATTACATGCATTACAATATTATTTGACTAAAAACTTCGGGAACATTTTGTCGCCCAAATGAATAGAGAGTATATAGATGACAATGCAATTTACATGCCTATGATGTTATTATTACTCAGAGATGAAGAGTTATTGTTGAACTCGCGAAAATTACTTCGCCACTGTTATAATCTTATTATATATAGTTTTGTCGATAGGTATAACTTCCTTTCCTTTTTCGTGTAAAGGCAATGTGCACGTGGCTTAAGAACCTCCATTTGCAGTCTACGCCTAGTAATTACGAACGGTTCATTTATGTGTGTAATCAAATTTGATACACCATAAAAGAAATGTACAAAATGTGCTCTGAAAATTTTCTACTAGAGAGAATATTGTTATCTGATTGCATCTTATGAATTAGCATTGGATATATTATGTATCGTATATATCCTTTACCAACAAAAGTCACGATAAATTAGAATGCCAACACTAAAATAGAAAAGCTTTTGTCTAAAACGATGCGCCATAAAAGTCCGCAATATTAAAGGAGGGTGAACTGCTAAAGGGCGAAAAAGACCACCTTTGTCAGTTGATATTCCTTTTTTCAAGCTCTGATAAATCAGAACGGTATCGCAACTATCGCGGGCCAACCCCACCCGGCCGCGCCTCGACCTGATAAACAAAGCCACCCACTTTTCTTCGACATTTGCTTAGAACGGGGTGCGGTCCCATACGACTCTATTACCGCGACCCCATAACAACCCATCGCATTATTAGCTCGCCCGGCCTCCATAGCTCACAAAAACAACAGATAAAGACAAGCAACGACCTTAAAGTAAAATAAACAGATGATCGACTAAATGAGGGACGCCATACACCTGCAATAAAGTAGTGTATACAAACCCCAACGCGCCCTTTCGCTAATGAGGACAGTTTATGGGGCGTGCTAGCATTTTAGCTTTTATTGTCTATGCGCGCGCACCCCCGTGGTGGGTTTATAAGCAGTGACTTTCGGTGGTGGTGTTCAGTCGGGCACGTGATCCCGAGCGGTGCGGTTCGGTATACAGCGCCCGGTAGCGCTAACTCGCGCTAATTTACTCTGTACGTCGAAATAAGTGACTCAGCCGCTAGTCGCTCGCCTACGCCTGTTAATTAAACTCTAACCTAGTATGTGAATTAGCGCGTGGGCTACATGCTTTTTTCGGTCGACTAATAACGTTTGTTAAAGCAAATTGAGTTCAAATTAGGCGCTTCCATGTTTTACTTCCTACTTTGCTCTCTGAACAACTTTCTTGTTACTTCGGAGTTTGCTATTTTCTTATTACTAGCTTCAAAAGAAACTTGACTGATGCGAAAACTATTTCAAACGTTTTCTACGCTTTCAATAGAGATTCTTCAATTATTTAGCTTCCCTGTCGAACTTGCGAAAAGTTTCTACTGTTAATCTT
>DWTW01001589.1:0-12351 GCA_018246275.1 Papilio slateri
TGTTATTTTGTGTCATTTGTGGGATTTTGGTGTTTGTTGTTTGTGTTGTTTTTTTTTAATTTTTTGTTTCACTTGAACTCTATATATGCTTATGCTATATAAGCTTTTTTGGGAGATATTGATAATTTGACATTTTATGAGATATTATATGCCCGGCAGGAGATTGTATCATTGCAAACAAAATGTTACCAAATTAAATTGCATTTCTCTATGATTTTACTTAAATATGAAATGTTGATAAAAATGCATTTTTTAAATCGTCTAAATATCAGTATTAATCAGAAACTCGTCGAATATAGACTTCATATAATTACTAAATCAATTAGGAGTATTGTTTCACAATAAAATTAACAGTATTTTGTTGTTAATTAATAAAAAGGGTTTTTAATATTTTTTTGTTTTGAATTTATATCAATGTTAGGTGTTGTTGGCTTGATGCAAAATGTAATAAAGAGGTTTATTAACTACGTTACAGATTTTATGTTTTTTTGAAGTCATATTTCTTTTTTGTATAGATTTTTTTCAAGACTCGATAACTTTTACGTTTCTATGAGAAGGAGCTGGCAATTTGTTTTAAAAAAATAAGGTTTCGCAACATTTAAAAAAAATTTCAACCAACCTATAATTCCGGTAATTTGAAAATTGTGTTAACATAAAAAAACAATTGCCTTATTTATGCACTGTATAATAGAAAGAAGGTCTTGTGCGATCTGATATGGACCAATGTAAATAAAACATTATTTATAACCACAGAGTTTTTATTGAACATTAATTGATATGTAATAAGTGAAATAAGCCGTTATAACGTTATATAAGGGTGTAGTGAAATAAGCAACGGCTTAAATATAACGATAACGGGCTTATAACGATAACGCTATATAACGGTGTCGTGAATTAAGCCGTTATAACGTTATATAACAGTGTAGTGAATTAAGCCGTTATAATGTTATATAACGGTGTAGTGAATTAAGCCGTTATAACTAACAATAGCATAGTGTAACATAAGGTACAAAATTATTTTGCTACATATTCTGATAATTTGATTACATTCATCTTTCCCGACTGACGAGCGTAATGTTTTTCGAGGGTATGTTCACAACGAAGTGAGAGACTTCGTTGTGAACTGCTGCAGCCTAAACAGCTTGACCGATTTAGAAGAGTGAGGAGTCATTCGATTCGTACTTTCCCCGGAGTGTCATAGCGCACATGACGTCAGCGATAAACCCATATCAAAGGAAAGGAAGTAAATCATTAAAATGTCAATAAACACAGTCAATCATATTAAAGGGTATATTATTTTTTTTTAAGTTATACTTTTTTTTGGCGCGTTAGGGAAAAATGGTGAGAGTAAATTATTACGATGCGCGCGCACACCGTCACGAATAATCGATAGCCTGAAGTTAGCTATAGTCAACATTTTAGTTAACGTATGTTTGCGTGAGAACTGACAACTGTATTCACGATATTCATTTATTTGTGATATTTAAATAAACTTTATTTAACTAGATATATGCGTTATAATATAACTTTCAATGCATTAAATACCTTTTTTCTATTAGTCTCGTTTTTTCTACAAACTTAGAATAAGGCGAAAGATAAAATTTTTGAAAAGATCATCCTTTCACGCCAAAGAAGTATAACTTCTAACGCGTGTACATAAGTACACGCACACTTTTTTTTAAACTTACTACTACTTGTTACCTTACAACTATGATGTTCTATAAATATGTGAAGTGTTGCTAATCGTAATAACAGGAAACTACCGACCGATTGTTTGAATTACCTGAAACGAAGTAGTTGAACAGGTGTCTGTTTAACTATTTGGTTTCAACTAATTCAAACAATTATAAATATGGCAGTGCTAAATTTATCAAGCTAATATATAAATATTATTTATCATTGATACATTATTAACAATCACGTAAAAACTTAGCAGGTACACATAAAAATCTTCTGAAAAAATGATAACAAAAAATCTTTAATAACTTGGTCGGTTTTTGTTGCGAATGCTTGTGTTTTTGTCCGTATATATTCTTCTGATTTGAGGAATCAGAACCCGTGTTACATATTTGGTTTATATTAATTTTGATTGGAGAAATTTACAGTTTATAAACTGACTTTTAAGTTCATTAAACTATAGAGATATACACATGTATATAAAAGATATTAACAATAAAAGCTTTTTTTAGCAAACCTATTACATCTCAAGTATAGTGAGTAACTGTGATACACATAGATGATTATTCTTTTTACATAAAAATCCAAAACTACGAAAGTGACACGAAGGTACACAGTCGAATGTCAAAAACATGTAAGTAACCGTGATATTCTGTATTACATAGGTGAAAAATGATCTAATAAACATTAATTTTGTAAACAATGACTTATAAAGAATCTCTACTCTTAAAATAAACTAACAATGTAATGCTAAAGCTTTGTACATACTACAGTTTCAATAAGGCACTTTGTGCGTGACGTTGTTCTCCATTTGCTTTATAATCGCTTTAATACACTTTATACGTTAAACTACACTAATAGAAAAAGATTAAAGCAAGCATTGGCGGATCCAGGGGGCTAAGGGGCTCAATACTCCCCTCCCTCCCACAATTCACCAGATTTATTTCGTGACAAATTTTAAAGTTAATTTAATAATTATAATTCTAATGACATCTTTAGCCCATATACCTTGTTCTGATTTAAACTCTACAAAATTTTGTCTACTTTTTAGTTCTTACCTTGCACCCTCAGGAGGGTTAAGACTCCTCCAAAATTGAGTCAAGCCTCCCTCTCCCTCCCCAAATAACAATCCTAGATCCGCCACTCTTGCACTTGTTTCTTTTATATAGGGTTAAACAAGTAGAATAATTTATAATAAAGGTGAGTATAAATAACTTAACTAATATTAACGTTATGTAAATTATAGACTTATGTTTTAGGAACTTCTAATTCTTAAATAGAACCAAGTAAAATATTATATGAAATAAGTAATTGGAACTGTGTTACACTGTCAATAACTTTTTTATCAAATAATTTTAATAGTTATTATTTAAAGTAATATATTGCTTATTCATACTTAAGGTCATTGTAATTTTTAAATAACATTTAAATATATTTAAAATTTAACACAATATAAATTCGCAAAAATTACAACAATAAAAGTTTTATTCATTATTATTTAGGTACTTCCTATATGTTAAAGTACGGAAACGTTGATATACAAAAGTGCAGTTTATACTATCATCAAATTAACTACGTAGAGTATTATTTAATTTTAGGACAAAGGCACTCGTTTTTTTTCTTTATTTAGTTATTTCTCTAATGATAAAAAGTATTTGTGGTTACAAGAAATACTATGATAACTGCAGTTAATGAAATATTGTTCGGATTATAATGAAACCCATAACCCAGAGAGGTAGGCAGAGATTACGGATTTCCATTTGGCGCGATCCTGGCACACCCCTCTCGCTTCATCTACATCCATACATCTACGCATACATGCTCGTCGGTTACGGGTACTCCTTATATCGCCTTTCCTTAGTATGTCACTAATCTAATCGATATAAGGTCTTCTGGAACGCCCCCTGCCAACACTGCCACTCACTTTTGCAACATATATTTGTCTTGTCACTCTCCATTCATCCTTTCCACATGTCCGAACCATGAAGCATACCTTTCTCAATTTTAGTCACAACTTCCACTTCCTAGTCACGCTTTGCCCTAACACCGCTATTTATAGTGTCACCCAGTCACGCTTGTTATATTTGTCAGCGATCGCACCTGTTCTATTTTTATTACGCAGTAACGACGAAATGAGAAAAATCGTTTAGCTAACAACTATTATTATTCTTATTAAATAACGTTATTCGAATTTACCTCTTATGCTCTAGTAATTAATTTTAATAATTGATTTATTATTTAGTTCTCTATAATTATATAGAAGCAACTAAAGCATTATTATATATTTTTTTGTTTTGCGAAACTTTCGTGCAGCAGTGTACTTATGCTCTTCTACATGTGTATGTCGTAGTAATTGTAAATAATATAATATTAATTACCTTTAAAAAATGAACGATTTTAATTTTTTTTTAACTTACACGTAATTCTTATCGTCTTTAACATGTCCAATTAATTTAAAAATCTTCATACATATAAAGGGCCAATTCAGTTGTTCATCAGAATGTTAAAATAAATGGTATTTCATTTTAGGATTATAAATAGGAAAGAAACTTAAGTTAACCAGACTTATGCGTGCTTAGTATTTTATGTCGACAATAATTCTTTAAAGATGTCAAAAGTAAAGTTATAATTACCACAATGTTCAAGTTCTAACTAGCAATAAATTAAGTAGGTCAACGTGTTTACATTGGATTTTAACCTTAAATATAAATACAGTTCAAGTAAACGTGATATTGTGGAGGCTATTATAGTTTTCTTTTTACTTTGTCTTACAATATTTAATCATTTGTATTATTACTAATATAAATATTTAATTGATCTAGAGTTTTAAAATAGTAGTTAGTATTATAAAGCAGTTAAACGTGATTGATATCTCTCGCCCAAGGTGAGCAGAGCTAGTGAGCTTCCTGGCTTTGGAAGGCGGCTCGATGTGTATAGTCTTGTTCATCATCCAGTAGTACACGTCGGTGAGGCCCTGGTCGTTCAGCTCCGGCCCAACTGTCTTCCGAATCCGTTCGTTGTACGCGTTCAACCAGTTTATCTGTAAAAATAAATGTGTTTTGATTACAAGAGATGGTCGATTAATGCTTATTCCTGGAGAGGGTTGGTGTCAAGCATACGACCGGCCTGGCCGACCTGGGGGTTATTGGACCTAGCCAAATTCTCCACAGTATGGAATACGGTCATTCTATCTCGACCCTTATAAGTGGGAAAAGGGCAGGGATATGATGGTTGGTTATTGCTTGTAATTTAGCTTGAACACAACTATTTCCCTTAAAACTGTATCTATAATTTTCATCTCTGCTCTTTTATCGAGGCATTTCTATGTACGCAAGCGAACGTTCCCGTGGTGTTTTAAAGTTTGTAATTGTTATGCTTTGGGCCCTTCTAATTTTATGTGTCTCGTTGACTTCTGACTTAAGGAGATAGGCCGTCACTATATTATGATATTCAAAAACATTAATACGATCGAAACAATTTATTTTACCAAATAAAACTTACCTCGTATTCGGTTAACAAGTTTCTATCGATTAGTTTCGGTTCGTACGGCAATAGTGTGGCCTCGAGAAAGCCTAAGTATCCGTTTGGTTTGGCCACCACTTCCAAAATATTCCCCAGCTTTATACCAAACTTCCTTGGCTCGTACCATGCTGGCTCTAAAATTGATCAAAATATTAATTAAAATACAGACAAATATGATAGCGTATGAGAACATGTGTGACACCTCTTGGTGTTTTTCAGAACTACACGACTTATAAGAGAGTTTACCAGGGTTTACTCAGCGCTAGATTGTCAACTCTGCCTTGGTTTATAAAAAAAATATGCCTTATCAAGGCTCCGAGGTTTTCATGTTTTAATAATCCTGATATAACTCGACCTTTAATCATATCTAAGCGCTGACCTACCAAATCTATAATACACTATGGTAAATATGTATATACGAAGTTTCTACAGCAACGTAAGTTTTTCAAAAAATCCTTTACGCCCTTTAAAAACCTTTTTTTTTATCCTGCCAACAGAGCACAGAGGACGATTCTTAAAATTAATTTCCTTTAGTTAAAAAACTTACCGCTTGTTACAAAGTATCCTTCTCTGAAGGTATGCAAATTCGTATCTTGTCTGTAATCGATCACAACGGGATCTAGAAATACGAAATCATTTATAATACAACCTTAGCTAATACTGTACTAACATACAATGCGCTCAATATCTTATTATAGATAAAAAAAGTAACGATCCAACCTTCCCGTCTATTCAGCGCAGCACCGACCCCATGTCCGGTTATCGAAGGATAGTCCTGCTTAGCTGCCCACAGCGGGGCCCTAGCGACCGGGTCGGCGTGCGCGGCGGGTAGAGTGCTCGGAGTTTGCAGCATGCTCAATCCTGCGAGCGATCGCAGGGTCGTCGTGTACGCCCGCCTCTCCTCGCGAGAGGGTACGCCGTAGTGCACGGTACGGGTTACAACCGTCGTGCCCTCTGTGAAAAACATAGGCAACTAAGAGTGGTTTCTATCATCTACAATTTGTGTTGGGTTCAGTTTTCAAGGTCAGATTATCTGTGTATGTTTTAGGTACTAATGTATGTGAAATTTACATAGATTTAATTTGGGTCTATTAGTCTATTAAATTTAATAGCGATTCATGAGGGTGGCCTACGTCTAGCAGTGGTCTTTGTTGGCTGTAACATAGCGTGTCTCACCATCGTACTGCCCCCCGGATTGTATAACTAGCGTTGAGTTGTGTAGGACGCGCCTGTTAGTCGTATTGGTGGCGCGGTAGTCGGGCTCTGCGGCGCTGGGACCGAACGCGACGCGCGTCGGCATCGCCACGCCGACGTAGCCCGCTTGCGTGGCGCGCGTCAAGTCCACCTTCATCGCTACTGACAACTCGTTTAGACCAGCCTTACCCTGTGTTATTTAAAGTGATATAATATATAATAGTCAATATTATCAAAGAAAATGCTGTTTAAGTATAAATGATTTGAGGCAACGTATGCGTTGGGGTTAAGCCTTTCTTTTTCTTCTACACTCAAATATAGTAAAGGTTTCGCGAAATCTTGTATATTAATGCACTGGTGTAGGGGAACACCTTTATTAACAATTCATATTTTTTTATTGGCGATCCGTCTGTGTGCTCAAGAATTTAAGTGTTATGTATATGATCTAATGTACTAGATGAAGAAGTTAGATAGTCTTGACGAGTTGGATATGTAGAAGAGCCTTGAACTAATAAGAAGGGTTGGAATATGAGGTAGCCTAGAAAATATACAGTATATTCACTAACCATACTCTCAATGTAACTTAAAACGGTACACATCGCGACAGCGTCTCGTAAATGCGCTTTCTTCATTCCCTTGATCTCGGCTTCGTTCTTCTGCGCCTTGAAGTAGATTATCGGAGAAGATTGGAACAGCCTCTTGGACTGCGGGATGCTCTGCGCGATGGCAGCGGACGCTCCGCGCTGGAACGTGTCTCCGGTCGGTATGAGGATCTTAGTCTCGGTAGCCCGCCGAAGGTCGGAGTAAATTGTTGTGTATTCATTAACCCTAAAAGATAAATCAACAAAAATGGTAGTTAGGAATGTTGATAATTTGTCATTATTCTGCATAGTGTTCGTATTCTTTTGTAGAATCTTGAAGTGTAGTCAAATGAACCAGACTGGTATTAAACTGCTCGTAAAATCAGCTAAACCTCTTCTTTAGAAAGAGATCTGTATAACAGTAAGTTTAAGGCTTTTGTCTTGTATTTATTTTCTATAGTCTAAAATAAATATACTACCATACCTTGTACAATTATTGGAAGACGTATAACAATTGTAGACTGCTAACGCTTCGCGGACCGGCATGGACAGTTTTCCGGGCGGTGCGTACACGCGGACCTCCTTCATGCTGATGACGACGAAGGCCTTAAGCAGCGGCGCATAGGGCAGGTCGCGCCCGCGCACGTTCAGCAACCAAGATACTTCGTCCAGGGCTGTTACCACCATTGCGTCAGCGCTCATCTCCCGAAGTTCGTGCCTTACGGCTGCCACTTTGTCACGCCATGACATCCCTAATTAATATTTAAATACAGATAGAAAAAGGGCAGCCCATGATCTAAAAGAAGGCTGAGATTCAAATTAAACTGATTTCACGGAATTTATCGCTTTTATTTAATGGTTTGTTCCTGACGTTTCGAGTACTTTACAGCACTCATGGTCACGGGGGAATGAGGTGTCTGACGTCCCAATGTCAAAATTTCTGGCGAAGTAATCACTTATTTCCAATTATTATTTTTGCTCCGATCTATGCAGAATGAGCTCACAGTATTTTGAGATCTTGCAGTTGTATGCTTCGTTTGGTATTTCATTTTATTAATAATAGGATCGTAGGCAGGTGGTAGTACGCAGCCATCTTCGTTTTTGGAATAAGTATGTTTTTTTTATTATTTCAATAGACTCAAGAATCCTTGGGAAGGATTTGTGGTTTATCAAATCTTATATAATGGCGGGGCCTTTCAAAACATGATCACAGACTTCCAGATAAAAGTCTTCAGTCTGGGACGTCAGATACCTCAGTCCTCCCCGCTGTTAAGTGCTCAAACAACAAAACATTTAAAAAACTCGATAAAATCCGTAAAATTAGTTTCCATATATCGTCAGTCAAAAGAAGTTCACTTCTTAGCATAGTCTTCCTTAAGGATCGCGACAAGGATCGGTCCCTTTGCTCCCCATCCAGTAGACTCCCTTGACCAAGTTGTCAGTGCTATTTGAGGCAGACCCAAACTGCGTCATCCTGTACGTAGATATACTCAAGATACGTGGGTACTCAAGATAATAATTATGAAATTAATTATATTTAATAAGCAACCTTGGGTTCCTGCTTCGAATTCCCGATGAGCATTTCTAAAAATCATATAACTTTGTTTTGTGTCTGGTTGGTCTAAATGTGTAGCAATATTAGAATCTAATGAGCTCAAGAAAAAAATAATAGCGATTTTTGTTTCTTTATACCCCAGGATCAAGACGTTAGAATTAACTTCGTTATTTGTATGGAATTAACAACCGACCAGTGTACTCCAGATGATGTAGATTAGCCACAATCCGTGAGAAGTCAGGTCGACGAAGCATCTGGTTGGGCTCGTCGGCCCACAGCTGGTCTAGCAGCGTGGGCGTGTGGATGAGCTGCATGCCCTCGCGCTGCAGGCTGCTGGACAGACTCTGCCACTCGGTGACGGACGTCAGCCGCGCGTCCGCTCCCACACGCCCGTTGCGCCCCGGACGCTCCTGTGGGGTGTACCTTACATTTATATTTCAGTGTGTTCGAATCTGGATAATTGTGTGTAAATTATAATAAACAAGCTTGAGTGACAAAGAAAAAAAAACAACATTTTAATTTAAAGAACTCAAATGTATTTTGATTACGTACTAACCTAATTGCGTATCAAGTATCGAAGTATGCATTTGAGCAAACAACTGGTTGTCATATTTTCCTACACGGCGTCCTAGTATTAGATAGATTTGAGGAGGAAAGAGAGAGAGATTTTTTGAATTCATTTTCTAGTATACAACGTACCTACTGAAAGTTTGGATTTTTGGTATATCAATATGCTGCTATATTCAAGGAATTTATGTTTTCCGATTAGAAAAGAACTGTTGTATAGTTTTATTCATTGGAAAACGAGGTGGAAATCTTATATCTGAAGGTACAATCACAAACGCATATTGTACAGGATCTGTAATGCTATCGTTTATATACTCCTTTTAAGTGAATCTGATCAATTCTTAACATTAAAATATTTTCTGTTTCTCCTTGAAAAACTTCGATATGAATCAACCACAAATTATTCTATCATGTAACATGAATCGTAACTTTTCCATGTCTTACCGCGATCCACTCGGCGATGGTGGGCTGGCTGGGGTCGTTCTCGTCGATGACGAGCCAGGCGCAGGAGACGGCGGCGCGCGCGCGGCGCACGTCACCACCAGACACCCAGAGCGCGGCGCCAGCCTCGCCCACCGCCGCCGTGCCCGCGCCCGCCCACCCGCTGATGTACTGCAAGCGACGTTCCTCAGGCGCCGGCTCCTCACTCTATACATACCAACATTACTGACAAACCTTCATTTTCCGATACTAATGATAGTAACATATAGTTAATATCTAAGCGTCGTATACGTTGCATACATCATTCCATTAGGAAGGTATATTTTAATGAAAGAAGGAAGCAAACAGGCAAGCGATTTACAAATCATATGCTGCGCCCCCCGTCGCGCTCTACCTCTAACATGTTTAAATTATCGCTGTTTTGTTAAGACCACTCAACGGATCGCTATGGGGTTTTTTGTTTCGGGTTGTAATATGACTAGGCTTACTTCTAAGTATAACAAGAACGTTAGTTTCGATAAACATGTATGGTAAAAGCCGTCAACCATGGTTGCCGGCAGCATACGACGGGTGCATGCGTGCTGTCAACCATGGTTGCCGGCAGCATATGAGAGGTTAAACAGGGCAGGGGAGGGAGGGAGTTAAGGGAAGGGCGATGTACACATAGGATTTAATCATAGAATTATGTAAGTCATGGAATTGTTCATTTCATGTTTGCATTAAAGCAGTTAAGGAATTTGGTAAAATCACTTTCTTTAGGGAAAACATCCCACAGATTATATTTTAACATCTTCCGCGAATTGATCATCTCGCCTAGGGATTTTATCAAATCTATATACATATATACTAGCAACCCGCCCCAGATTCGTTTTGGTAGATAGATAGACAACTGAAAAATTAATATAGCCTAGTTACTCGTTGATAGGAGCTTTCTATTGTGGGAAGATTTTTTTTTAATTTAGAGTTAATTAAAGGTTCATTTGTTTTCGAGTTAATCCGGAACAAACAAATAATAAAATTTTTTCTTCTCTTTATTAGTTGATAACTTACTAAATGCTCATCACTGTAAAACACCAGGAAAGCATCAAAGATCGCGTTCATCTGCGTGTAGCTGATGTTCTTCATCGCGCTGCGCAGTCTGCCGAGCGGGTTGGCGGGGTCGGTGGCGTCTGAGCAAGTGGCCTGTGTGGCGGTCGGCAGCTCCTGCACGATGGTGAGGGGATCCGGCAACCGGGAGACCAGCGCCGGCATGGCGGTGCTCGTTGTAGTCGACGTTGCCGCCGACTGCTGAGGACTACGAACGCCATTGCATGCTGCAATATATTAATATTCATTAATCAATTATTATCCTTCTTCACTCAAATATTGTAAACCCTGCCTACCCCTCTAAGGCTCAAGCTACGGGCGTGAGCGCCTATTTATTTTAATTTCATTTAATCAAAGATTGTCTTCACTCAAAGACGAACTTTCGTTATATACGGTCTTAGGAGCTCCCATTTCAGGTGACACCGGGAAGGGATATAGGACATTCCTATTCGTTTTAGCCTCCCCTGCTCTTATATAGGCTAGACTAGGCTTCGACCTATCCAACAAAAAATTTCTTCAAAAATCTTGGGACCCACCTCTTGGCTGTCTTAGAAAAATGGGTAGATGTAGTCGCAAACTAGAATGTCCTAATAGGACTGGAGGTTGGCTTCGTCGGTCGCGTCTTACATTTTAGGGCCCACTCAATATTAGGAATTAAAAATTAGGAAGCTCTGCCCTAGATTGGTGGAGGACCAATGGATGTCTTTCCTTATTTATGCGTGTATTTATTAGACAAGTAATATTGACAATGATGTACGATAGATTGGTTTCAACATTCCTATGAAAATCTTCGTAGTTAGGACAGAACAGATATACCCATGTACTTATAACGTCCTTCGCGGTATTAATACAAAAAAAAGATTTAGTGTAAAAGCAAAATGAGCAAGCAAAATCGACGCTCCGACCCATTCTCGCATTCTATCGTATCCCTTTGCAGAGCTTTCAAAGTTGCGGCGTCGCCCTTAGCAACCGAGAGAGACGTAAAGCTGTCTGCATCTCGCTCAAAGGTACACACGGTTCCTAAAAGTTCATCTGACGGTGAAAGCGGCTAGCGACAGCGACGTTAGCGGCGCGGGAATGTACCAGGCCGGCATATCCCATACGAAGTTTGAAATCGAAACAGCTTCCAGAAAGCTCGTTTGTGAGACAAGGACAGTACAAATACACGCACCCTACCTTATTCAACATACTTTCCCTAATTCCTGTTATAAGGGGGCGGTGCCAGTTCGCTTTATAATATAAATGTTATGTTAGAGTTACAAAACAAGAAATAAAATTTAAAAAGGGAAATCAAAAGTGTATCGAGAAATAATGAATGGTTAAACGGGGAGAAAATAAAACTCTGCCCAAGTAATCTGTGATTGTCCAATCCACAACCGGCGGGAGGTACCCAAGGGATGCGGAATGAAATATTGGACTGACGTCAACAACTAACAGGACCTTAGAAGTTAGCAAGAGGTGATTTTAGTTCTTACGTTTTATTTACTCATTGTTTTAAGTTTAAAAAATAATTAGAGCTTTAGAGACAAGTTTTAAATTAATAAAGATTTATCAGTCAAAATTTTTTTTTTTTGAATGGGATATCATTGTTCAGGGCTCAAGCAATCAAAAGGCCTAGCAAAACATTTATTAGCGAAAGCTAAAAATAAAAGGCTTGTATATCCATAATGACATTCACAGATTTTTTAAATGTTTAAAAAGTGTATGTTACCTTTTTCATAAAAAAAG
>DWTW01001590.1:0-12351 GCA_018246275.1 Papilio slateri
TCCAAAGGCATTGCAGTGACATGGTATTGAAATCCAACAATTTCGCCCAACAGACATTACACGGTAGATCGGTTCACGAGCGATTACTACAATTAAAAATACATTGTTGTTGTAACTCTGCATTTAAAGCTAAATAATAACTAAATTCCATATTTAATCTGATGCTAGGCCAAGGTTTACACATACTATTTATCAAGAATACGTGAGAAACCTTATCTACGATTACCGTGGAGCTATTCATTTCCCGTCGACTACTAGAGATAGCATAAGAACAAATTTACATTTTAGTCCGTAAAAGTTATAGTTAGATTCGCTATAATTTTTGCATACTTTCGTATCGTGGACTATTTAAGAATGCATATCATTTGTGAGAATAGGTAAAGAAATGTGATTAACAAAATGAAAGCATCTTTAAATTTTACTTACGGATTAATCAACATACAAATTAATACATAATAAAGAATATACATAAGTAAAAGCAAGTATAAGTAATTTTCCTAAAAAATATTTATTACTTTCTACAAAATTTACGAATAATAGAATTGAGAAAGAAGTTGTTAGAGATTCGTAAAATATAGCGAAATTGTTGTACAAACGCAAACAATTGTAACTGTGCCCATCGATAATGTGATGTAATTCAGATGCTATAAGAAGTAAGGCTCCGATGATTTAATGTTTGAGTTTGTGACAGACCTAAATATTAATAAGACATTCCTAACAATTGTATTATGGAAGACGATACTTTACTTTGTTGATTATGTTATGCTACCTCTGGTAGGGATGCGACATTTAAATCTCATCGACGTTGGCATAAACGTGGGTAAACATAATGCACTACTCCTTTCAATTTATTATCCGTGTATTGTGTAAGAATATGAAAGGATTGATTTCCTGTTCTTTCGTGGATTGTATTAGAATATATTGTGAATAATATGGAGAGGGATAATCTTATAGATTCATCAGAAGTGATTCAAAATGAAGAACAAATAGTTAGTGAAGTTTCCCGTAGCGATCATCATATGAGAACTTTTGGATACGTACGGCTAACTGTTTGCGGTTTTTTGAACTCTTTGGCTCACATGTTGATAGGTGCTAACGTGTTTGTGGCGTTATGGTTTGCGTTTAAATCGACTCCTATAAGTGCATTTCAGTTACATATTGGATTAAGTGTTATTGGGGTAAGCTTGATTTCTCTTTTAAAGTTTTTAACTAACAAATAATTTGGTCCTAATCATTGAATGTTATCTACTATGTATTAATTAGCATTTGATTTAATTACACGATCATTTTGGTGCTTGCTTCCAATCGTTGCTTCCAAGCTATAGTGTGAAAATATTACTAATTTTTGTTGTACCTCTTTATGTAGTGAAATAACTGGACTACTTGGACAAAGCATCTTATAGTCAAACGCATGCTTATTTTAAAATGCCATAGAAGAATAAAATGTGCTACTAAGATTTACATACTATCGTGAAAGTAGTTTCCCATAGTATAAGCATAAGTATGTATTTTTTAATCAAAAGCTCATAAATGAGCAAGCAATGTGTGTATTATCATTTTATAAATTTAATTTTGCTTTGAATAAAATTAATTTTACGAAGGAGTAACGCCATCTAGTTTTAACAAAATGGAGATCAGTTTACTCATATTATCCTTGTATTATTAAGTTGACACGAGATGGCTCCACTTTCGTCAGCTTTCCTCAGTTCCTGATTTTTGTTTATCACAATTTATCGTTGATACTGCTATCTATTCAGTAATCATTGGGCTTGCATAAAAATATTAAGTGGTGGTTTGGTCGGTGACGTAACGATAGCACTATCGTAAGATATCATGTGTACGCAAGATAAGATCAGATTATACGTAAAATACTCATATTTACCGAAAAACTAGAGTTTATTTGTTCTTTTTCTATAATTTTAACGGTTCTAGAAAACAAGTTTTAGATTCAACTGATATTAAGCGACCACCGCTACACATACATTTACAGAAAAAAACTGGAGAAACTATAAATTCGATCTCACCTCTATGTAATACGTTGGTAAGGAAATAGTAATGATTGGATGGTAAGGAGTTCAAGTTCTCGTCTTCTTGAAGGGAAACGCATAAGTGAACCTCTACATCACATCGTTTTTGTGTTGTGCTCTCATTGTAATTATTCAGTCGAGCTGGTCCGTTCACGCAAGGGCAATTCTCAATGTAACTCTATAACTTTTGGTCGTATAACTTAGGATGCACTAGGGTCCATGAATGGAATCTAGTAATTTTGTGGATAGTTCTATATGTACTCAACTACATCTGCAAATCTTTGTTTTGATAAAGATACAACACGATATAATTGCGATAAACAGATACAATAAAAAAAACCAGAAAGATTGATTGAAGACGAGAAGACGTTACTTGTACCGACTTGTAAAATTAAAGAATAAGTTAGAAGTATACAGAGAAGCGGACGGTGAAGGGTAACCGGCTCATATGGCATAAATATGTCGACTGTTAATAAAATCTTAAGACAAAGGAATCATGTCCCTTAATTTAAAGATTACCTACACAATCATCATCTGCTTGCCCTATTCCCACTCTATATCTATCTTCCAAATCGGTCAATCTTGTCATTTTAGTAGACACTACCTTCTTAATCATATCACCTTTCATGCAGTTCAACCCAACTTTTTTTAAGCCGACTCCTATCAACAAATCCCTGCATATTCATATCTAAAACTCTCCTTGTCACATGCCACAGCATGCCCATACCATGCTAACCTTTTGCTCCTTAATTTATCCATCACTGGTGCTACTTTTAATATACTCCTAATATAATCGTTTCATTTATATATTACTTTCTCAGTTCAGATGTTAAATGGCAAGACACTGGCGTCAAGACCAAGTACAGTCAATTAATCTGTTTTTACAGTACCAACTGCTAATGTCGCATGCCATTCTCTCTTTAAACGAAGACAATGTTTGGTCTTCTCGACTGCCAGTTCTACACAGAATGCGTCTGCATGTAGCACTGCAAATTTCTGGTTCAGTATTGGCGATAGCAGGATCACTAATCATGATGATGAACAAATCAGTTAACTTCACATCAGTTCACGGAAAACTAGGTAAGATGACTTTTAAATACATGGTTTGTGGATCTTAAGTTTTGTTCCTATATAAGCTTATTGAAGTATTATTAACTATAGAATATAGATAATTTAATTTGATGTCATCAGATTAGACAATATGATACCGGTTAATTATGTTGTTTTTAATCTACTAAATATATTGTTCCAAATTTAAAAATCTACTTACTATTAAATAGATAACATCACTTAACTTTACGTAAAAAAGTAAAATCGTTAATGAATTAGAGAGATATGCATAGATTATCAGTATTCTTCATATCGTGGTTTTTAATGCAATAACTATACATATCGACCTAGATTTGCCAAGGGTGTACCTAACTAATGTTATATTTAGGGTACCTATATGTAAACAAATTTAAAGCTGGAATACGTCACTAAAATTTTCAAGGATGTTGACACTTAAACCTTTTCTGCGTATTATAATGGATTATTGTTTCAGCATTAGCGGCTTTCATTTTTACCGGAATCAGTCTTGTCAATGGAACAGTCTCATTCTTTTCAAATGGACGCGGAAGTACTATCAAGTTTGCCAAAATTAATCACGTGCTATGCGGAACGGCAGCTTTTATGATATCATCAGCAAGCTTGTGTTTTGGGTATTACAAGAATTCATTTAAGAAGTGGGCATCTGAGGATGTAGCTATAGTTATGGTTTGTATAACCTGCATTTATACGGCGATTGTAGTTACGAGACCTTGTAAAACTTTTATAAGAAAACTTTTAATTTTTTTCAAAATTAAGATTTGTTAACACAACATTTTTTTCGATTCATATTTTTATTAAGATTTTAATGTATATAACTATTTAAATTTACTATAAAGGTGAATTTTATTATTTTCTTTAGGTTATCTCTACAGTAAATATTACACAATGTCTAAAATTTTGATTAAGTTTTTTAATTTATAATTTCTAAAAACAGACCATTTTACTAATATCTAATTATCACGTAATTTGAATTTCATTTAAACGCGGTTGTACTAAAATAGTATAACTATAAATAAAAATAAATACATATAATACAATATAAAAATAATAATAGTTTCGAGCAGAAATGCACAACAAAACTTTATTCTTTCTATAATTTTTTGTTTGTCACATCCTTAAGGCTATTGATTGACTTAGTTTAAATTGTATAATTATTTAATATGAAAATCTTAACAATTCTAAGAATTGAATATAATTCTTGTAAGTCAATGGTTTTAGGTCAATCTTATGAGCTGTATTTCTTAGATAAAATTGTTATCACATTAAGTCTATAAAAGTGAACATAGGTTATAGGTTGAAACCTAGATAAAAAGAAAATAAACAGATAGATATAGTACTTTATTATGTTAGAGTGTATAAAGATATATTCTATTATGCAATCGACATAGGATATTTTAGAGATGACATAAGTACATTTATTGAATTAGCTTGTATAATAAAGAAGATATAAAATAACTTAAACAATTTTTTTAATAAAATAGCACACTATTGTATCCGATGACATTTTCATAATTGATTTTATTAGAATTTGAGATTCCTTTCTTGTTGCCTTTTAAAGGCTTTATTTAAGCACTGATATTTATTTATTACTTACAGTAAATAAGTAAATAATAGCACTGCTTTAATTACATTAAATAATGAAAGCAGCTGGGTTCTTTCGTCGTCGACTAAATTATTAGTGAAATTTAAATCTCTATGTTATTCTGACCTCTAATTTCGATTAAAATATCTTTATTTTCTTACAATTGTTGTTGCTTTTCTGAAAAACGTTATAAATGGATTTGTTAAAATTATAAAGACGAAGGCACCAGTAAAGGCCATGAGTGCGTGTGTGAATTCTTCTGTGGCCCAACTTCTGAAGAATTGCTTATCAAAACCGTAGCAGAGAGCGATGCAAGCTGCAGCAAAGGCTATTATTCCAAAACAAACGTGTGTTATTTTAGATATAGACCCGTTTAAAATCTTCCGCCATTCATACGCGTATAACGAAGCTAGACCATTCAGAAGACAGGCGACTGTGAAGACCATTGCCACCAAAGCTGAAAAAACAGTTAAATGTGTCATATAAGCTACGTGGGCGCCCATCCAAAATTAAAAAAAAATATAGCTGTTTAAAAAAATGAAATTAGGAAAATAACGATTGCTGTTACCAGCAAAGTAAAGTAATACTCAAATGATAAAAAGTGGTTTTATAGTTTTTTTTCATAAATATGGTCTAACTACCCAGATCGTTTTGTAAGATAATGATCGACAATATTTACAGATGACTATTTGTTAAAATTGTATTTATCATTTTAAAATTATTATGCTGTTAAACAAGAATTCTAACGAAAGTTATTAAGTGAAAGTTTTAAGGAATGTAATTATTTTCTAACCAAATTGTCCGTGATAGGTATTCCAATGTACAGTTTTATCAAGGATCTTTATGAAAGACCCGGCCAGAGCGAGTCCTGAGCCTAGAATTTGTAAAATCCAGTGAGCACGTCGTTTGTCAACCAGTCTTAGCTTTGAAGACCATCCATTACCAGATAGACTAAGAATAGACTGTGCCATAAGCAGTTGGTACTGAAAGGAAAATGTTCGATCATAATTCTTTCTAAACACCAATGAATAAGGAAATATACATTTTTTATATGATGTTTGTTTGTTTTATTTTTTTCGTCATTCAGGAATAGTTTTCTTTAAGATTTTGTCAGCTTACATATCTTCATGACTTCCACAGTATATATATTTAATTCAGTGGAAGTGTACTGCCGGTAAACCAATGATCTTTCACAGTTTCATTGAAAGAGATATTACATCAAAGATTAAATATTCTATAATAATATTAATTAGGAAAAAAAATACTTACCCCAATAACACAAAGAACAATATGTAACGAAGTCGCTCCCAAAGGCAGACCATTCCTTAATGCAAACAACAGGGAAACACCTACTACAGTACCAATTAAAATGTTGGCTAACAAATTCAAAGTTGATTGAAAAATATATAAATTATAATTGATTTCGCCCTGTCCTGATGAGTTTTGATTTCTATTTTCCCTCGTGACCCTTTCTGGGTCGAGAGAGAAATTCGATTCGACTGCATTTGGTGACATTTTGAATGTGTGAACTACAAACGTTACCGCTTAACTGTGTAACTGGAAAATATATGATGAATATATATTTGATACGACACAGATAGTATATGAGCGACTTTATCAATATCGATGGAAGGAATGCGCCGATGATAAATTTTTGTTAGAAATCCACATTCATTAAAAATA
This sequence comes from Papilio slateri, assembly GCA_018246275.1. NCBI lineage: Eukaryota > Metazoa > Arthropoda > Insecta > Lepidoptera > Papilionidae > Papilio > Papilio slateri. The sequence goes on from DWTW01001590.1 coordinate 6,382, forward strand.
AGATTAAATAACGCGAAAAACTTTATCAAAGCGTATTGATTAAAATTTCCAAACATGGCCAGAATAGGTCCTATATCAGGACCTGATATACTATTAAAAGATACTATACGAGCTATAAAATAAGATTGATTATTGTTATGTTAAACCTAAGAATGTAAATGATAATTTAATTGCGTGAATTCCAAATGCGTTATTTTAATCTTCAGTGAGTCGTAGCTATTTTTATAAGGAAAAATTTCACAACATGCTTTTCATCAGTAAATTATAATAAAATATAGTTTAAACGCTTAAGGGAATAACTATATATGCAGTATTTTACGCATTTTCATTATTGATTATATATATGATTTAATGACAAGTTAACAGACAACATTATTAGTATATATGATTTGATGAAATTAACATCACAATAACCAATCCATCCACAATCAGAAATAGAGGCAAGAAATCCTTATCATCACCAAAATTGATTATCTTGAACCGAGGTTCCTATGCGTACCCACGGACTAAACTAACAGACAGATCAGTCATGTAGGCCAAGAAAGTGTGGTAATTATCTCTTGGAACTTAGTCTTTCAGCTCACGTAAAGTCCTGGTTTTTAGTTAAGTTATATTGGTAGGGTATATAAAAATATAAAAGTATATTTTTAGTTGCTCTTTAACTAAACGTTTATTAATTATATTTTACAACATTGACTGTCAAAATATTTGAGTAATCATTTAATAAATACTACATATAACCATGTTCATTTTTATTATTAACTTATATCAAATCTTTAAAAGATATTATATTAAAATTACAAAATTAAAATGACCTTGATATACATACACTCACGAGATTGTAGTTTTTTTTAATACAAGAAGGTTGCCACCTTACTTATTTTTTCTTTATTCTTAACGAGCAAAGGATTCTGATATTAAGAGACCGTTACCCATAGGCACCTGTTACAAGCTAATGAGTTGCAGATACTTTGCCTACCTTTAATGGACAGGGGAAGGGATAAATAGGAAAAAGAATATTCCCTTTTCCTATCTATCCCCTCCCTCGTCAAATCCACTTCCTCCTTCAATTCTTTCCATATTAGAAACGGATGGTAAGGGGAAGAGAACTGTAATCAGACCTCTAGCACTCATCAGCCGAAACGAGAGCATACTTTTACTTTACGCTTGTCTCCTGTGAGGTCATAGGAGGTATTTTACTGGTCGAGCCGACCCATTCATGCAAAGAATGGTGTTGTTGCGGGCTCTTCCACAGGCAAAAGTTGTGTTATTTTTCGTGACTGAGATATTGTATCAGTGTGTGTCAACTATGCTACATATTCGCTTGGCAGCTGATAAAAATGGCCATTAATTCCATCAAATGTTATCAAAGATAAGCTATAGAATCAAATATATCGCGATAACAGCTTGCTTTTTGACGGATAAATACGATGGAAATGTTCTTGTCTGTAATTCACTTTAATACATTTTTTTTCTTTCACCTCCAATACAAATGTATCTACAAACGATACGGATATTATAATTTCGGAAGAAATGTAAAGTATGTTGAAATTCTGTTGATTTCGGGTGATTATAACAAATTACGAAAATTGACAAACGAATTGAATAACAATTACAGTTAAAAATACGTAAAAAAACTAGTAACGTTCTCATAGTAGTAAGTAAATTTTAAGTAAACAAAAGTTTTTCAGTATTTAACTAAGTGGCAATGTTATACATTTTATAATAGATGTTAATATTTTGTTTATCTTGATGATCTGGGTCAGATATTGGAATATAGTTATGAAAAATGTCATTGATCCGTAAAAAATGTGTTAAGTTTCCAACTAGTCATAACGGCGGTAAAAATAACGTAGTAACATTCCGTTGCATTTGTATATGTATGTAAACATATATACATACACATTCATACATACTGTTCAAGGTAAAAAAATCGTGATAAAAAACATTTTTATAAATCAAACAAAATAATCTAAGTTGAAAAATATAAATATTCAATTATTGTAGTTTTATCGTAAAATAAAAAAAAAATTAGGCGCCATCCTTTTTCTTCAGAGCATTCGATGCTTTTGTGAAGAATGTAATGCCTGGGTTAACTATAACTATGAATGTGAATATACTAGTGAACGCAATAAGTGCATCAGTGAACGGTTGCGTTGCCCACATTCTAAAGAAGGATTTATCGAATCCGTAGCAGAGGCTGATGCTGGACGCGGCGAACGCGACGATTCCGAAACAAATGTGCGTTAGCTTGGATATAGTGCCATTGAAAACTCGACGCCATTCGTAGGCGTATAACGAAGTCAAACCATTGATTAGACTGGCGACTGTGAAAACAATTGCCACTAATGCTGAAAGGAAAACGTACCAGATTGTAATAATATATTTTGATATAAACTACCATTGGTGCATAAAGTGTAAAATATCTCGTTATTTTCTAAGGAAATGAGCAAATTGAGAGAAATGTTAAACAAATCCTCAAAAACAATAGACTTATCATAGCTTACGATTAGATCCATGTGCTATTTTAATGATGACACCAATATGATATCTTTAAAATAGCAGAATTACGGTCTGAATCAATTACGATCTTTATCTGTTACATTATAAATATCACAATTGTTTAAAACCATTTATTCATCATCTAGTCCTGTTCCCGCTTTATGTGGAAGTAGGCACAAGTTGTTTCCTTCCACGCCAGTTTCTTGAAGAATAAAAAATATAAAATAAAACCTAAGCAGATTGTTCCTTTAACTAACTTACCGAATTGTCCATGGTATGTATTCCAGTGGACATCTTTATCAACAATCTTGATAAAATTTCCAGCCAGAGCAATTCCTGAGCCCAGTATTTGTAGAATCCAATGAGCACGACGTTTATCGACCAGTCTGAGTTTTGAAGTCCAACCATTTTCAGAAAAGAGACTAAGAATAGATTCTGCCATAAGCAATTGGTGCTAAAAGAAAAATAATGAAGATAGAAACTGTTCCAACCATTAATAATTAATAATAATAAGAATAGCATGGAATAAAGAATAAAAAAAAACGGTTATTAGGTCCATATTTATAAACGTAGTAATCTTAGTTCTCCGGGGTAAAATTAGCTATTCTTAGTAAAATATATGTCTTATATGTAATTAATTAAATTAATGACAATTTTATGTTAATTATTTGTTTATCTTGTATATGGTAAATTTTTATTTTAAGATATTTGGTGTTTCTTAGCGATTGTACGTATGCAAAGTTCTTGAAAAGTAACCTTCATCCCGGTGCACTAAATTTGCATCTACTATGACAGTATCACCCTCTTTTCCAAAAGTTATTGTATTATAAAAAAAAAATGTTAGCCCACAGAACCGCTGAGACCGCGAATCCCACTCGAACGTAATAAATGTTCGAGTGCGATTCGTCGTCGTCGAATTGGTACAAGCCGTCTTCATTATAACTGTATTGATACATGGGCAGGAGCCTATTTTCTTACCTAAATTAAAGTTTGGCGGTGAAAGTACATTGAAATATTCAATTATTAACAGGGTGAATGAAAGGGCGACCTGGATGAAAGGATCTGTCGTATTGTATGGATCTGAGTGTTAGGCCACCAAAGATTTGGAAGGAGATTGCATGTGACTGAGATGCGAATGTTATGATGGACGTGTGGTGTGACGAGAATGGATAATATTAAGAATGAGTTTATTACAGAAACTCTGAAATTTGCGCAAGTGACAAAACAATTTAGGATCAGGAAGTAAGCGTGGTATGGGCATATTATGCGAAGGGATGAAGGGCATACAACGAAGAAAGTAATGAGAATGACCGTGGATATAGGAACGTGGAAGACCGAAGTAAGTATGAATGGATTGTGTGAAAGATGACATGTACAAGAAGTGCGTGAATTCAAATATGATGGCTGATAGAGGGATACGGAAGAGAAGGACGTACTGCACCTATCCTACATAAGTGGGAAAAGGGCAGATGTAATGTACGTTGAAAACTGAATAATTAAATTAAATATGTAAAAATAATACTAATACTAATTAAATCCAATGATATAAGAGGTAAATACGTTATGAATATAATAATTATATCTGTGAACCTGTGGGAAATTGAAAAAATAAATAAAAAGAGAAAATATAAGTTAAGGTTATGCAATAGTTTATAGAAGGACGCTGTGTATGTAGCCCTTCTATAAGATGGAAAGATGATCTGCGATGTCAAGGTTGCGGGTAACAAGGTTACGTCAGCAGGTTGATGTTATTAATGATGAATAGTTGATATGTTTACTATAAAATTTATTTGATTTACCCCGATAACACAAAGGATTATATGCATTGAAGTCGCGTCCTTAGGGAGGCCATTTCTTATTGAAAACAATACGGCGACACCCACGACAACATCAATTAATATGTGAGCTACCAGATTTAAAGTCGAACTAAAGATGTACAAATTATAATTGAATCCTTCTTGTCTTGGTTGATTTTTACTTGTACTACTAACGTCCGAGTTGGGATATACACTTTGTTCCACGATATTCGGCGACATTTTGAGCGTCTACTGTGAAGATTACAGCGCAAATGATAATGCGCAATTTCATTTATTGTATTTATAGTAAATTATTAAGAAGATTATTTGAATGGTTGTCTTTATCTATAATGTGGTATGTAATATAAAATCGCACAAAAAGTAAGTAGCGTATATCGTAGATACACATCCCAAAACGTTTGCTAGAAAAGATTCAAAATGGCAAAATCAGTTATTTATAAATGTTTTTTTTTTTTAATTTTTAGACATTTTAATAATTAATAGTGAAACTAGAGACAATGCCACCAGATCTAGAGTCCAAAATTATGGTGAATGTATTAAGCTTAACTGCTAGGGCCACATTCTATTTCTGTCAACAGACATCCGTGTGTAAACTACCAGTACTACCAGAAAAACTTTACAGCTTGTCACATCACTAAATTAGCAATAGTTAATTATCTAAACCTTAAGGTAAGAGCACAAATGCTAGGATATCAAGTTAATGTTATAATTTTCAATAAATTAGTATTTGACCACAGTCCTATATTATGTTTAGTGGCGATTAAATATGTAAAAATATAGTTATACTATTACTGTTTAAGCATATACAGGATTTCCTAAGGTGATACTACATGGAGTTTAAGTACTTTAAATATTTTAGATAGAAAAATGCACTGAAAGGAGACTTCGTTTTACTATTAAGAAGAATTTGAACTGCATTCAAAGATTTTTAACCAACCGCCTGTTTGAACGTGGAATGATGGCAGCATATTTCGCTTGAATTAAAAACAATACATGTATTTTGCAAAAACGGTGAAAATGGTTAATCATATAGATATATTCTCTTAATAACGTAGCATGTTAGGTAAAAGGTAAACCATGAATTTAACATTTTATCATGCCGATATTTAGTGTCATTATGTTATCTTGTATTAAAATTGTAAAATTACATTAAAACTTATTTAATTATATGCTCTAAAAATGATCCAATCTGCAGTATACGAATTCCGACTATTTTAATAATACATTTGATGGTCGGGAGAAAATCATCCTAAAAAGAATCTAAAAGCCTGAAAGAAACCTAAAAGGAATTTTATCGAACATTCTATGTTATTTAAAAAGAAACAGTAATGATGAAGTAATCCTTTCCATCGGTGTATACGTAAAATACTTTTGTTTTATTATTTCACATTTTTGCGGGTTTGATTCTCCGCTCAGGCAGGTGTTTTTTTTAGAAATTTTTAAATTTAGATTGAATTATTTTTGAAATTCAATTTCATTTTGAAGTTTCTTTTAAGTAAAACTAAACAGTTCAATTTTATCTACAATATTTAAGGTATCTCATATTCAAGAGATCTCATATCATCATATTCATATTCAAGAGGCGAGCATACCTTTCCCTCAAAGGCCGGCAACGCATCTGCGGATCCTCGGGTGTTGCAGATGTCCATGG
>DWTW01001591.1:0-12348 GCA_018246275.1 Papilio slateri
CTTCCATACATTAAAGTGGGGACTAGTACAGCGTTGTGTATTGCCAGACGTGCCTTCATAGACACATTCTGGCTCCTAACTACTGAACCTATAGCCCCATTCATTTTTTTTGACTTATTGAGATAATTAAAGTAGACGACGTAGTTTTTAAAGTCACAATGGGTCGGTCACATCTGTCGAGCTAGCGACGTCAGATGGGAGAGGAAAATCTTGGAATGGAAGCCACGGATGGGGACCAGAAGTGTAGGGCGCCCTCCTTCTACATAGACTAATGACATCGTGAGAACGGCAGGTAGTCGCAGCGTGCGGTGCGCGGAGGACCGTCTACTGTGGAAGGCATTGAGGAAGGCCTATGTCCAGCAGTTGACTGATATAGGCTGATGATGATGATGCTGATTTTGGGATATTACTTATTATCATTAAAAAGTTAGTACATATTGCACGCATCTTAAAAATATCATTCGGTAAAACATTACTAAAAGAAAAAAATATCATTCTTTCGCTACAAAGGCTTGCGTATAAAAAGTTCATGTGTATATGAAACTTGTTATTTCTTTGTACCCAAACATATCCACACTACTGTGAAGTTTTGGTTCGTTGCCAAGAATCACTAATTCAAGTCTCGTCTTTAGAGCAAAAGTCCGCTTAAGACATATTAACTAGAGAAAACTCCGTGCCAATGTGTCTCCATTTAAAAAAATGTTGTAGCAAAAGAAATCGGCTACAATTGTTTGTATTCAAGAGGTATCATCCGTAAATTTGCGACTTTGCTTAATAATTTAGGATGGAAGGTCATATATTTTACAGGAATCTTCCCGATGGACTCTTCAATACTTCCAAGCTCTTTCGTAGCCAACCTGGCTACTATAGTCAACCGACCACTTATGCAGAGATAGATTTCGCTAACAATATTTTAATATCACAAAACTCTTAGATCAGTTTCATGTAAGTATTCAATGAAAATGCTAGTAAATGAAATTATTAAAATTAATTTCTACATCTCTAGCCATAACTTTAACTTTGGTTCCAATCTTTTGGTTAAAGGTACGATCAAACTAAAAGAATTCATACATTAGTGATTTTTGAAAAATATTAAATGATAAAATATTATTTCTCAAAGATAGAGCCAGAGTCACGATACTCAGTATAAAAACCTTCTAAAATATGTTATTAAGCCACAAACATACGAAACTTAGCTATATTATGCCTGTGACGCACTTGGCCTGCTTCCAAGCTGGTAATTTGTGGAAGCGAAACGTTATATAGCTACCAGGTATAACGGCTTGTCATCATGGTGTGCTGGTCACATATTAGAATATGATTATTAAGCACATTCACATTAAGATATATTATTAAAAAATAAATTGTTAGGCTCAAATTCGCCAATACTTTAATAATTTTTTTTTATCTTCGAATAGTTATTATACAACATACTACACCGGTTAATAATAATTATAGAGGAAAAAATGGAAAGGAAATAAATAATTGTGATATATAATAATATTTTTGATAATAAACTAAAGAACGATATTAAGAGCTTCCGGTACCGATGAGCATGTGCTCGTGGAAGATGAAAAAGTATGTCAGAATACCGTCAAATATTACGACGTCTTACATCTAGACAATTATAAACTCCCACAATATTCCAAAATACCGAGTACTAAGCCCTTTATTTTCTATAAAAATATAAAAAAGGCTTATATTTAATTACGTTAGTAAAACTGAACGACGTCGTTTAGTGTAAAAGCCTAAAATTCGTTTAATTCTAAACACTGGAACCATTAGTACCTTAAAAATTGGTGGTGTATAAGTGAGATGACTTAAATATTCTACTAACAATGACATTATTAAAATGTATTCGTCGGTATAATTTCCCGAAGTTCATAAAAATTTATTACCTTTCGGTTCATAAATTTTAATTTGCCAATATTAGAAAGACGAAAGGCGAAATCTCGGGCATTTAACTTGATGGTTATGATAATTGATACTGCTATATACTTTCATTACCGTAGTTTAATTCCTAATTATCTCTGTATAAAATATACTAAAATCACATGTTAATATTTATGATATTTAAGGCCAACTGTATAATAATCGGGTTCGTATCTATACATCTGTCTACCTCAATTAATTTGTAAGGCGTAAAGAAGTAAATTAGCTCATTCAAAACAAGTGATTTAATCCTTGCCTGGCTCGTAGGACTATAAAAGACATACATTTAATAGGTGATAAGTTCTATACAGTTAGTAAACTATTATTCAATTAATAATTTACATTGAAAATAAGTTTTGGTGTTCTCGACATCGTATGTAAAACTGGAAAATTACAACCGCTTTACTAATCGAATTTGTTACTTCTTCTTTGTCGTAAACACGTTCCCTTGTAAGTGAAAGGCATGTTCTGTGGCGATATTGTACAGGCCTCATTCAATTAGATCGTAACAACATCCGGATTTAATGAGGATTAATGGAGTTTCTACGTCCTTGAACTTTTCCTTTGTTTGTGTTTCTCTGACATTATTCTTCGTCAGGCGTTGTTTAGATGATTGAAATTAAAACCGTAGTGTGAAAAATATTATTCAACTAATCAGAGAGGGAAGAGGACAGAACTATTACTAATAGGTAATGTGATTATACATGTTAGATTTTATATCGTAAATATCAAACAAGGATTTGGTGTGTCAACACCCAGATGATAACATTGAAGCCAAGATCCTATGTAATTATAATTGTAAGGATTTTTTTTAAATAATGCACAACAACCTAATAACTATAAATCATCAAACATTGTACAAGAGGCCGTACAATCTTGTGAGATTGCAAGACGGTTGCGGATAGGAATTTGGCGCACCAGCTAAACTGCGGGAGCATTCGCATGAATAAGAAATTCCGAGACACAATCACGCTAATAAGATTTGCTCGCCTCGCAGAATACGAAACCTTATGCTCAAGCATTACTCGCTATTCGTTCAACAAACTACCTATAGCCAAAAAAATTGAAGAAACTTAAAGTATATGAGAGTATGATTTTTTTGTAGGAAACGAGCAACAAATGCGACTTTTAAGGAAGAAGTACGGATTCTTTTCATAAGAGACTCGAAATCGTACCTGTTAGGAAATATCATTGACACTGAAATAGCTGATTCTGGTGCCGATTTAGATAAACATTTAAAATGGGTGAAATCTAAAGTTCTCATAACAGAAAATATTGACTTTTTAAATATGTACATGGCTCGAAGTTCACGACTTTAAACTTTTTTTTTGTAACGGATGAAGAGATAAAAAAGGTTCGCTGCTCGGGGGATCCTGAAACCTTTCCTGTTTATTTTATGACATGAACAACGATATCCGAGTTGCTTCAGGAGGCACTCTGTGTTACGTCAAGTGACACGTTGATATACGTTCTTAGTATTCAAGACTTTAACTTTGGTTAAATTATTGAATAAAATCACGAAATCAAATCTATAAATAAATAATAGATATATAAATAATAGATATATTATAATGAGACGAACTATTTTATTTATATGAGGCAGAAGCGCTCAACAATGTGTAATCGTGGAGTGTCCCCGGGTCATTCGTACAATTGTTCCTGACTGCTAGTGTTCTGGTAGTAATTTGGTCATACCCGGGGTGCCTGCAAACTGGAAGTAACTACACCGCTACATATGTATGTATATTGTAACTTTATTAAATATAATATTTTTATTCCCTGACTGCTTTTCAATGTTTATGTGGGTTTATATGTACGAGTACGTTATAATATCTTAAGGCCGTGGGGTCTTGAATATTAACAATAGTTTTTGTAATCAGAAAATTTTTTTATTTGTGTGAGATATCTATTGTTGCGCACTCGATGCCGGTGAATAATGAAATATTCTTCCAAGAATGATTGTTTCTTCATACGTGTACGTATATCCAATAATACGTGAAACTAATTTTTTGCTTTTTAAAAGTTTATATGGCTTTATATGTACGGCCCTAAGATATTATAACGTACGGGGTTTTGAATATTAACAATATTTTTTAATCAGGAATAGTTTTTATTTGTCTGCGATATCTATAGTTACATACTCCATGCCTATCAATTTATCAAAATATTATTTCAAGAATGTTTTGAATGTTTCTTTGTACGGTTTATAAAGTTTCACGTATTATTTGATATACGTACGTAATTCTACATATTTATATTATAATATTTTTGTGTTTATTTGAAATTATTTCATTTTACGTTTGGCAGAACACCTCTTACATCGTTTTGATGTGAATCGTTTTGATCTTTTTTTAAGTAACATACTTAGTACATTTTGAAAATTAATTTTAACTATTCTTGAATCATTGTAAGCTCGCTCATTCGCTGCGTAGTTTCACAACTTTTTTGCTCCTAGTTTAAGAACATACCAAGATGAACAATGACAGTCAAATTCATAAGTACAAGGTTACTGGGACTTGATTTTTAAGGTTAAATATTCATATCAAAATAAATATTAACCCACCCTCTCAACATTTTAGAAGTTTAGTTATAACTCATCCTTCGCTTTATGCTTTACTATTTAAATGCTGGTTTTCAAAGTCAAATCCTATTCAGATTTCACTGGAATTAAAGTCTTTGGTAAATTTAGAAAAGCAGGCAGATTGCGGGGCGGCGGTTTTCACACTTGGGTTCCAACAACTGAATTTACATAGAACCTCTCAATCTCACTTGACACCGCCGTTCCTGCGAAATTGATGGCACTGCTATAAATTGGAGATTTATAGCTTTACCAGTTGGCTCTGTGGGATACATAAAACGTCTATCGCTTCTCTAGTGCAACGTTTATTCGCCTTTTCTAATAATTACAGTTTATTTAATATTTATCACTAGTTGGTTCCTATACAATGTAAGAACTTTGGCCGTAAACTGCATTCTACGCGGTGCATATCAATGTTTTTCTTAGCGTATCTATACTAACTGGTTTTAATGGGTAATTTGAGTAATTCAATTACCATAAAAGCTGTACAATTTTCGAATAACAAAGGCTAATATTAATATTACTTAGTTATAATATTCAAATTACGCCAGGCGAAGTTGAACATGAACAATTATATCCAAATGATTGCTTTTATAAAGGAAAACTATAACCTTTACCACTGAACATCCCATTACGTTTATATAGTCGTGATAATTTATTTTTAGTAATGAATAGTTTTATCACTGAAACAAATATTAATATAAACCACATAAATCTATAGAGAGGAAAATCTTTTTTTATATATTGGCAGTTTATAACACATTTTGCCCAAATCGCTAGGACAAATATGATTAATAGGCCATCGCTGTCGAATTGTTACCACCCAGTGAAATATTACCCACAGATCGGCCAATGTATTAGGAGATAAAGGATCCTGATATAGCGCAGGCATCTATCATGCCGTGACAAAGTTCCCCCGCATCCGTCAGTCGGCGTCTTATCGGCCGTTTTATTGCCTCTCATTGATGTTCTATACCTACGTCTAATGATGAATCCGACTACTGCAGTCGGATGACCTAGCTTTTGTCTAAAGTTCGGAAAAAATAAACAAGAATTTATATTTTTTGCAATTGAAGTAGGGAAACGAGCAAGTGGGACTTGATGATCATCCATCAATATCCGCAACTGTCGGGAGTTACGGGTGCGTTGTCAATCTCTGCTTTGGGGTAGTATATAAGAAAAAGAGACCGTGTAAGGAATGTGCAGAAAAATATCTTCAGCACCACGCTGAATAGACAAATTGTAGAATTCGAAAATAAATAGTGTTCGAGGTTCTTCCCTGGTCGATAAGAGCTCGGCGGCCTCTAAATCCGGTAATATAAAAATAACGGCCGGAGACGAGGCTCCCGAAGGAACCCTCGAGCTTAGTTATTGCTGCGAGGTTTAGTACAAGCGCCTTATGTGCTCTGCCTCTCCTCAAACCCGTTGAAGCTGTAGTTGCCTCTAGCCAAATAGTGACAAGTTAGTTTCAAAAACTATTCACCGGTCGAACCGACCCATTCATGCAGCAGCTTCTGTTGAATCTGTTCTGGATAGAGTGATATTTAAAATGATATTTATTTAAGCCAATCATTATGTTGTCGACTATACAATGAATTAGTTATTAGTAGAGCGAACAACAATAAAGGTTATAATGAAAAATTCTTCTTTCTATTTAAATTTAAGTCTGTGACATCAAAATGTTATTTCCAATACAAATAATCATAAAACAAATTTGTTACAAAACTACATTTCGCCGTTGTAGAGAATATAGATCCCCAACGAAAGCAAAAGAGACAAATGGGGCAAGCCGAAAAATGTGTACGGAAATTGCTCTATACATTACCGATGATTTATTTCAAAATAGATTGTAGAACTTATGCGGCGAAATTGTTCATATCCGCTTTCGGCGTCACCGACGTACTCTTTATTTACGGTTTAGTCTTTGAATGTATAATTAATTACCTATACACCGAAGATATAGCGTGTTCCTTTTTTCAATTATGTATTAACTGATATAAATGTATGCGAAATGTAAGTTTTTTTTGTCTGTCGCGCGTTTACGTAGTAACGACTTAACCGACCATGAAATTTTGCGGACTCATTGTTAGGGATACAAAAATGCCCATAAGGTACGTTTAATCCCGAGAAAAAACTACGCATTTGAAATATAAATCATAAAGCGATTTTTTTTATTTATTATTATTATTTTAACGTTTAAACTTTGTTTCTTGTTAATGTGTCAGTATAAGTTGACCACAGTCTCTGACCGTGCGGGTGCTACCCGATCAAACAATGCAAGCAATCAGAAATAAGAACATAGTAAACTGGAGAAATAAGAATTAAGTAGGTAATAATTAAGTGAAGACGTCGACATATTTTCAATACGCTTATAATAATTTCACTGATTTGTATTTATTGGACTCTTTTAATCTTGTTTTGCCCCAACTTCAAAATGTCAGATTACATTATTTAATTAATATTAACTGTGCATACTTATCAAGGACCGATGACAATGTATTCTCATATCTTAGTTTGCCTGAAAAACAACGGTAGACCTCTATTTTCTCTATTTTCTTATTGCTTTATAAGTTTATTTACCTTTTATTTTATTTTTAATATCTTATGCCACTGTTTTTCATTACAGACAATTAGGTATAATTTATTATATTTAACGAGTTAAAAAAAATCTCTTAACCCTTAGTCTTCTTATAAATATTAGTAAATATATTAATTGGTTTTATCTTACAGTTACTATGCCAAAATAAGTTAAATTCAAAAAAGAAGTTCATTAATCTCACGAGTTATATGATTAATTACTTTAGAGCAAAATGTAATTCCTCCCTGAAATAAAGTTGGTAAAAATAAACTTTTTACTAAGTTATAAAGTGTATAAAAATAATAAATATTAAATCTTATAGACAGAAAGACATGTACTACATTTTTGGAAATATTGGATTCTTTATAGGAAAAGTAAAAATAGTTGAGTTAGTGGGGTTATGTTAGTACATGTTCCTTCGACTGGGTTCCCGCTTTCGTGTCCTTCGTGGCAGTGGGGCTTAGTAGACGTGGGCTGGTCACCCACGGTCAACCAAGAGGAACCCGGGACCGGTCTCGGAGGGAGAGCAGTGCTGGTTGTGGTGCGCCACTCTCCCTATACTCCGCGACTAAGCGGGGTCACACCGCAGATGACGGACGGAAGACGGTGTTCTCTCATACCGTTGAAAGGTAAGGCCTTGCAGCCGTCTGCGGTCGGCGGTGGACCTAAAACCAGATCCACCGCAACCACAGTGAACCAAGAGGACCCCAGGGCCGCTGCGTGGTGTAAGACCGGCCAGAAGTGGTCACTCGAGGTGTAAAATAAGTACTTAACAATTAAGGTAGGTTCACTTTTGACCACCAGAAAACATAAACTTACTTGGCTTTAAACTACTTCTTAATTTCCTTCAGTTTCTTAATGATCATATACTTGATCGATTTACTAGCTTTTATTTACACGGTATGATCTGCTCCCGCCAAGTAGCCGTAATTATGAAATAATAATCTATTATTTCGATTAATAAGTAATTCTAAACAATTCTAAATCTAACAATTCTAAACAGTGCACTCAAGAATATTTAATTAGTAGAATATGGTGTTGTGAAAATTCCAATTCATTACAATTATTATAGAAATAAAGATGTCTCATAGTGATACAGTCACTATTATGTTGAAAGGTTAAATTATATTACATTACAATTTATAATTAAGTCGTTGGATATATGCTTCCATATATAGTGGTAGTAGTTACATATTTAGTATCTAAATAAAATAACTGACTTTGTTTTACATGAGATCTCACAACTTTTGGCAGCACAAAGTAAGAACTGCGTTGGGAGACTTGGCATTTTTTACATTATGTGTTTTTTTATGGAATTTTCTTATTCATGTATATTGCTATTTAAAGTAGTTTTATTAGCAAAAAATTGTGCTTCTTCTTTTTTTATGATTGTACCTGTGGAATATGCAATCTCATAAAATATTGATGGGTAGTTGAAATATTATTGGATAACGCTTAGATACCCGTCCTTTCTTTTATCCAGAATCGATGATGACTAAGCATATTGACAGTTTTATCGAAACGCAGAAATGCCGAATGAAATGGCCATCAATCAAACTGACAAGGTACCGCGAATTTATCAGCCAATGTCACATATCGTGAACGTGTCAGTTTTTATTAAAACGTTGCATTTTTAGCTGCGCGGTAACAAGCGTATTGTCTTTTTTTATATATATAGTAGGCAAACACGCAAGCGACTACATGTGCCACGTGGCTAACCATAAACGTTATAATTCGTATCTTTAAACAATGTGCAGTGTCCAAACAAATCTCATCTAGATTTTTGCGCCCTAAGTGGAAATATTTCGTATCCGGATTTAGAGTGAAAATAATAATATTAAAAAGACATCCAGAAGATAAGATCTAACAATCAGAAGATTAGGGCGATGGCACACGAGCCTTGCGTTTGCGTTGCAACGTCGCACCGCTATGATTTCGATGTCAATGTGCCACAACAAAATGCGGTGACGCAACGCAATGAACAGCTCTGTGACGATGCAGCGTTGCTTATTTTAGCGTTAGTCGTTGTATGACAATAGAGTTGAAGTTTGATGCTATAAAATATTAAGCTTGCGTTGCGATGTCGCTGCGGCACCGCACCTTGCAGCACTTCCCACTTCTTCCCTCAGGTCCCGTGTGCGAGCATGTGCGTGCCCGTGTGCGTGCGGAACATGAGAGCAATCGCGTGTTCCGTCAACGCCCGTATTTTAACGCACCGTACGGCAGTCGTTCTGATTTGTATTGTAAAACTAGATAGGGGTACTCCTTCGTCGTAGTAACGCACGCGTGGTATCGCGCTTACGTATGCGTTGCCTTTTTGTAGAAAAGATACAAGAGTGCATAAAGAAAGGCACGAAGGGAAGGGAGAGATGGGGCGTGCAGCATCTCATTTATCAGATGAAATACAGAAGTATATCTACTTTACACCAAATTCTGTGGGTCTGTGGTATTTCTCAGATCAGCCCATTCAATAGCTGCTGCTTCTCACTGCTCTATT
The DNA here is from genome assembly GCA_018246275.1 of Papilio slateri. Taxonomy (NCBI): domain Eukaryota; kingdom Metazoa; phylum Arthropoda; class Insecta; order Lepidoptera; family Papilionidae; genus Papilio; species Papilio slateri. Next base: position 9,586 of record DWTW01001591.1, read on the forward strand.
GTTTGTCCACTCTATACTTTTACTTTCAGGTTTATAAATATCAGAACAAAAAAATATTATATCGGTTTCTATAATTACAAGCTTTTTAATAATAATAATCAATAGTATCAAAAGTTTTTGCGACAGATTTCTCACACAAAACATATCCTTAATCATTCCTAAACAACGCATTACGTCCAATGTCAGAGGGTAACATTGAACATTACAAACAGTATGAACATAAAGGGATATTTCCAAGCAACTAATATATTTCCTTTTGTCGCAGGTAAAAGCGTTGGCGGAGAGCCAGGGCACACAAACTTTACCTTTATTATAATGAGAAATTTACTTTTTGTCTTGGGTTGTAATGATCCACATTGTGTATTAAAGTATCAGACGAGATGTGTCGCACTGCCGTATCTATTTAGTTATCTAGGTCTTACAACTGATTCATGCTAACAGATCAATCATCTTATTATTTCCTTACTCCTTCCAGTTCAATTATGTCTCAATAAAGCCGTGAAAGTGGGATTAACATCGATATGCTGTGACCAACAAAAATTTAAACCAGATAATACTAAAGAAGTGTCTTGGTTCATAGGTACAATTCAATTACAAGACAATAATGCAGTCAAGTCCTATACGTACGTGAAATAACTAGCAACAATTTTTAACTATATATAATATAATAGAAACGCTCATTACTGAATTGATAGAATAAATACAGCCAGCATGATGATTGTATGAATATTTTACTTTCATAATTAATGGCATTTCTCTTACAAGTGGCCCTTTTAATTAATAAATCCAGGTATTTTACATAAAATCCGTGTAAGTAGGCGCTGTGCCCTCTACCGACTGCAAGTTGACCCCTTTCATAACGGCTTATATGTCGAATTAAAATCAAAAGCATGCATAAACTAGTGCTCTCACAACTGTTACTATAAAAATTTACATTTAAAATAAGTGTAGTTTTGAAAATGAAATTGCGTTTTATATAGTTTTTTCAATAGACTTTAACAAGTCCTAAGTCCAAGTAGACTCATAGGCCCTGATTGGTTTACTCGAGTAAATGAATTCAAAAAAGATCAGAAATATGGTCTCATTTGAATTATTTCTAGACTACGATCGCTCTAAGAGTCCTAAAAGAGATAGGAAGTAAAGCTGTATCCATTCTTCTCACACAATTTAAAAATTTATATAAAAAAAGGAAGTGAAAGTTTGTTTTTATCTTATAAGATATTCATGTTCAGAGGATTGCAAAAGAAGATACGTTTCAACTCATTTCTGATGGTGTGAATGTTTGTGGGACCCGGTGAATAGCCTATTAGTCAGGCCGTTAACTTGTTTTCTCTTTGGTAAAAAAGAACCCTTAAAAATATGAATAGAATTGATGCACACCCACGAGTTAACCATAATATCAGATCCTATTTATGTCTATAATTAAAATAAATATGCGCTCACGCCCGTAACCCAGAGGGGTAGGCAGAGATCACGGATTTCCATTTGGCGCGACCCTGGCACACCTCTCTCGCTTCATCTACATCCATACGTCTACGCATACATGCTCGTCGGTTACGGGTACTCCTTATATCGCCTTTCTTTAGTATGTTACTAATCCGATCGTAAAGACTCACTCAGTTTACGTAAAGACTTTATGCGAATATTCTGATCTACTCATTTAAGTTTTTCTCTGCTTTTATTGCCTGCTTTGATTACTTTATTTTTTAAGAAGTGAACGTTAATATTATAGCACGCGAACTAATCTATCCTAACAAAAGCCTTACCGTGATTTATCATTAATACGAGTACATAGAAATTACCACTTCACACGGGATACGTGTAGGGAGTCATGTAAATTCTCCGATTATTTAACTGCCAGTGACAAACCAGTTATTTATTTACCGTCCGTATTCTATACACGGACCTATCTCACGCTAATTTTCCCATAATGGAATTTGCTTAGAATGTGAACTGACTGTCTTTCATTAAACATGTTTAATTAAATGGACGAGGAATGGTGGGTTCATCTATACTTGTTTTAAAACATATTTCCCTTCGCCGCTTCAGTCTGTCTGTCTGACCATGATAAACTCAAGAACAACCGGATTTTTATACGGTTTTCACCAAAAGGCAAAGTGATTCATGACGAAGATTTTAAGTATATAATTCCTTAAGGTTTTGTGTTTTTTTTTTTAATATGGTTGTATGAAATTTATTTAATTTGAGCTAAATACTCGGTCTAAATATAAATTTACATTATCTGCCAAGAAGAGAGGCTTTATGTATGGTGAGTATGTATGAACTTCTAAGTATGTATTCTTAGAAGTTTTGAACCTTATTCATACTGTTATATCGTAGGTTTACATAATCTGTCTTAACGACTGAACGGGTAATCTGCAGGATGTTTTTAATATAAGTTTGTTGTACAAATAAATATATAATAGGAATCCGTTTTTTTATGTACAATTGATGCCCGTGCAGATTTCGTAACAAAGTTGTAAAATATTCGCAAACATGTAGGCGGCTTATTTGAATATTACCTTCCGATATTCAATATAATTAAAGAGAAAACGAACAGTTCACGTAAGAGCCGCGTGCTAAAATTAACAATAGGAATGTATACTAAAAAAGTGTGTGTGTACTTTGTACACGCGTTAGAAGTTATATTTCTTTGGTGTAACAAGATAAGAATCTTTTCAAAAAATTTATCTTTCGCCTTATTTTACGTTTGTAGAAAAAACGACACTAACAATAGAAAAAAGGTATTTAATACATTGAAAG
>DWTW01001592.1:0-12345 GCA_018246275.1 Papilio slateri
TGCAGATGTCCATGGGCGGCGATGATCGCTTTGGCGTTCCCGCTGCTCGTTTGCCCCCTTCTCGTATAAAAAAAAATCTTATTTATTCACATTATCACTAATCTAATTCATAAATCTTTCTAATTATTTTTTTTTATATGAAGTTAAAAATTGTTTTTCATTTTCACTGTCAGAATATTTTCTTCGGTTTCGCTCTCAGAACTAAAAGTAATTTTTTTTCTCTTCCTTTTGTGACTTTTTTATAATAATGTGCTATGTGGCATCGGATTCTTTTTCATTGCTAGAAAAATTGATATTTTTGGGTCTTTTTCTTTTATTTTGTTGTTGTTCACTTTTCTTCAAAGTAGTGCTGAAGGCACCTAGTTTGTTTTTACTGTCTTAAGATCCTTTTTTTCCCCTGTCCTAATTTTTGATTCGGTTATTTTATTTCCTTTTATTAATTTCTGTTCTTTATTTTTCTTCTAGAGTATTTTTTATTGCAGTTTAAAAATTGAGCAGATTGCTTAGCCCTTTTAGATATAATCATCGGTATTTTTGGAATTGGAGATGCTGTGTGTAAAAAAATTGATAGTATTTCTTTTTCAAAGGAAAAAAAACACCTCCTAAATTTTGGTTTTGTGATTCATCGATTGATATCAATGATAGTAGCCATAGATCACTACCATCAAAACGGTAATTTTGGATATCAATTTCTTTTAGGATTAAAAAATGTTGTTAAAGATTTACCACGTTTAGAGACAGCCTTGGTGGCGACTAATTTTAACTTTCTTCTCCAGCCTTACTCAACACAGACTCTAGTTTGTTTTTATCGGCATCACTTCGGTCTTGATCTTCTAGTTCGTTTCGTTTAGTGCAAGAGCAGATTCCTGTAACACAGAGTTTACAGATACGCCCGGTACTGGGTTGACTAATGAAGGCACTTCGTGCCTCGCATTTGGTACAATCTTGTAAGCGCTTTCCTAACATAGGCTGTCCAAAATCTCCCTTGATCTTTAAGGATATCAGACTGTCGATCTTGTCCAACTTTCCCCAATGCAATATCTGATATAGTAAATTCAGCGTCACGCAGAGCACTTGGATTGAAAGAGTAGATCCCGCTACCAGGGAAATCACTTATTGCATTGGCAGGAGTTGCGGAACGTATCCACGCCTTCGCTATAAGCTGACCCGAATTGTATTTATTCCTTTTTTTGGTATCGAAAGGCAAGTGCTTGGAAGTTCTTGGAAGGCAAGTGCTAAGCTATCTTCCGTCCAGCTGAAGTAGCCTGGTTTTCACTAATACTTGAGAGGCATTTTTTAACCTAGAATAAATACATTAAACAGTAAAGTATATCTTTTGTAAAAAAAGTAAAAGTCACATTAATTCAAATCAAACACTAAAAGGAAAAATAAACTGTCATTATTTGTTAAGGAACTTATTGTTGCGGGTAGTTGCCCTTAGGGCGACTATCCGCAAAAGAAAATAGGGCACCTATCCTTTTTGATGCAGACACTTGCCCTTTTGATTTGCGAAATATAATACATAGTACTCATTTATAATAAATAGTGTAATTTAAACTCTTTTGCATGCAAAGAAACAAAAAGTTGACTAAAACCACAATCAATTATAAAAATATTGAAGAGAGTTAACTTACCGGTTTTAATTCGATGCCCCTCAGTGATGCGCGGTGGGAGATAATTGCTCAAATAAACAAAACACGTACGGCTATTCCTATCGTTTTTATGGCACTGAGGCGTGCTGGTGAAGCGCTTCCGATTGTAGGTAACCGCTAATACCGCAACGTCGCTAATATAGTGTATTCAAAATCGGGGCATGTATCCCAATGTGGCAACTATCCTGATTTCGCAATATCTTTATCTAGGCTTTGTAGCTTATCTAGGCTATCTAGGCTGTTCCTTAGTATTACCAATTCGTAATACTAAGGAACAAATAAATGGATGAAATTTTATATTTAAATTGCTTGGTACGTCGTGTACATATTAAATGATTAAAATAATTACGATCATTTTAACTTATTGGCCTTATATATTATATCAAACGAATGCTAAATTACGTCTCAGAATATCAGGAGATTAAGATAAAATAATACTGTTTTTTTTTAAATTATATTAGTGCTTTACCACAATCTCATTTGATTTGTCTGTTTTATAATTATCGTCCGAATTTATGCGCCAATAGCCTTAATGTTTAAGAGTACGTAATGCGATTTCGGGTAAATATCCGATATCCGATTAATATCTTGAATCGTAAAATCGTAAGCTTAGTTGAAATGGTTGAAAAGAATGTTAATTTTGATAAATTATTTTATTGCAGTGTTTTCTTTTCCAGCATTAAAATATTTTTCAAAATTTTTGACACATCTTTAACATATTAGCATAGGTAAGACAAAAACTATGACTTCCGACGCCAGACTATAAAAAATATGGCGCCGAGTGTCACAGGTCAGTTGACGTGCAGCGCCCGTGCCCATACATGTCTAGTGGGCGAGTTCAGCGGTAATTCAATAGCTCCAAATTCAAATGAACCATGCCAACGTTCGGAGAGGAAATCCTACTTAATCTCTATTTTTTTTAATGGGCGGAGTCTTTGCTGACTGTACACTTCGAAGCTCTATTTAAAATTTGCTCACAATGTTTTAAATTTTAAGACTTCTAGTTCGTAACTTATTTGTGCATAGTATTTATGTTACATTTGTACTTTTTATTGTTTAAAATATTTGAGAAATGTGTTAATCGTTGACTAACATTTTTTTCCGTTCCAATTAAGCTAAAACTTGGTCTAAGACGCGACTACTTTATTGATTCACGACAATATTCCAAGGATAAATTCGAACCCACGACCTCATGTCTCGTAGTCCGTACCCTGAACCGGTAGTAGAGAAAGAATTTATAATAGACACCTGGAGTATGATGCCATTACTCCCGTTCCTTTAGAGATGTTGGTGATCATGACTTATAGAAGAATAATATTCGGGCATTAATCGATAAAGCTTAACGTTATGTTACAAATTTTCATTCACACCGAAAACGGTTTTTGCTATAATTAAAATCACTAAAAGCCAGATTTAAGCTACCACCCTGACCTCAATTCCACTTGGCTAATTTTTCTCTCAGAATTTAAAATCATCAATCAATTATACATCAACAATACAAAATCGGTCCATATATTAAACCTTAACTTTAAAAGCCGTTTATTTTTAAATAAAAAACAGCGCTCGGTCCTCTAAAGCGCATGCGCAATAATTCAAATTTGGAAGCCATTCCGCAAATTGAGTAACGAAGCGTGACCGCAAAGCGCTGCGCACAGGTAGCAAGCGAAAGCTCGCTTCGGGTGGCAAAGGGTCCGAGCTTAAAATTAAAAAAGCATATAACGCAATAAACAAGATGAAAGTGCAAAGCTTAAGCCAACATTCGTCGCTATTTATTTACGATTTTAATCTGATTGTACTATGGAAATAAAGCCTACTGGCGTGTCAGTTGTGAACAGACCATTCAAAGCAAATCAAGTGGGTGGCATTCATGCCTTAAAGAGACGACCAATTTTGGGAAATTGATGGCAAGAGAACTGATACTCATTTTTAACTACGAAGGTTGTATTAAAAAAATACATTAACATTTCCCATCTAGCAACTTTATTAACACGATCATACAGCGTTTGAAGCGTTGTTGACCAACAATTAGTTGAAATTCTATGGAGTTATGCATTGAGGTTATGTTTATGTAAGAAAAGCGTCTCGAGAAAGAATATTGTGACCAGAAAAGATAATGGCATGCGTTTGGACATTTAGAAGGGATTTATAAGGAAATAGAAACTAGAAACTTAGATTTTAAAAGCTTTTGGGAAGTTGGTAACATATTAATAATATAAGGTAAGTATTATTCGAGTATTCCTGCGTAAATATATAAATGTGGGAGAAGCGAAAGAAGTATACTAGGATCGAGTTGAATAGAAATTCTGATATCTCTGCATTTCTATCAAAACAATATCTAGAGAATAGTAACACAAAAATATCTATAACTCTTAGGCCCTACTATATTAACGTATAAAGGAATTCTAAATTCGTATCTCGCACGAGCCGTATTTGATTTAATAAAATCAAAGTATCCTTATTTACGGTCACTACTATTTGAACCTAATGATGTAAAAAGTAAGGTTCATAATGTTATGTTGGTAATTTCAGTTGAAAATATTAAATTCATTCATTCAAGACGACAAAGGGATATAACTCCGCGACCGCCAAATATTGCTCCAATATTTCACGAGTTCAGCAGTATTTATGACATTCGATATTTAATTTTTCACTTTCAAAAGGGTTACCGCCTTTTGCTAACGATCGGCTAAAGTTTTTTTTTTCATCCCATCAAGCTAATCTTTAGGACTTGTTAAGTGATTTCATAAGATTAATAGCGGCCTAATGATGTTCGCAGATACTTCAATGATGTCTTTCGATAATGTTAAATTTATTGGTTACTTTTATTATAAATATAAGCAAAATTACTTACTTTACTTATTCTCAACCATTTCAACTTAGCTGAAGCTACTGTTAGGAGATAGTTCACGATGATACTCTGTAAACTTCAAAGTTACTCTCAAAAAAGTCACATGCCATAAATTCTAGATGTTCAGTGACTGCCGCTCCTTTTTTATAAAGAAGAGGGCAAATAAGCAACGGATTGCCTAAAGTTAGTAATCACCGCCGTCCATGAACATCCGCAACACCAGACGAACTGCAGATGGCACCAGACTGGCCTTTAAGGTGTACAACTTGTCCTCATCAACACACGCAAATATGAAAAGACGTGTAGCTGCGTTTCAAGTCTTTATGACGGTACCCAAATAAACAGTATAGCAGATAAGGAAAAGAAAGCATCTCAGCAGACGAAAGAAATACAAATACCTCTATTTAAAGCCGGTATTCTGTAAGGCACTGTTCACACTAAACGTATATTATCAGACGCCGACTGTGAGCAGGCTCACTGTAAGCCCCAGTGTGAATGTGAAATCATACTGTATTTTTGGTTAGCAAGTACGCCTTGCGTAATGGCACAGTGTCAGTTCGGTGTGAACAAATGTTGAATATTAATGGAAAAGAAAAACTGTGTTATGTACGCTCACAGTCAGCGGCTGACAATACATTTGGTTTGAACTCGGCGTTAGATCGTACAACCTCGGTTGAGTCGGCCGGTCTTGCTGGCTCTAGCTCTGTTCGTGTTGTAGTTTTAAGACAATCCTGGGTTCAGTGTCAGTTAGTCACCTAGGATGTTCGTTGAATTGACTTGCCTTTTTTTCTTCTTTTAATTTTCCTCGGATTTTTAGGTGCGTTGGAAGGAATTTTCAGATGTGTACCTATTCTTTCACTATGCTTTTTAATATGTCGCTTATCTAATCTTCTATAAGAAGAAGAAGGCTTTAAGCACAGTAAAAGAATACTAACCACAGGGCGTTCAAAACGATCATTGACAATTAACAACACTGCAAATTATCTTTAAGTCATTTTGAGGTTCTCACATGTGTTTTGCAAATTTAATTATTATACTACACTACTCATACAATGCAAACATAAAACTTATTATATCTTTCGTCAATGGTTTCTTAAAATTTAAAATTCATTTGTTCCATAGATTGTATCCGAACATCCTGTTGCCTTGAGACGTTAAGGTGTTGACTAATTAAAAAAAAATCGAACCGCCAAGCGGCCAATAATTTAAGGTGGCTTTTAATTAAACAATCTGCTCAGCGATCTCTATTAACATTTCAACTTAGTAATTTGCGTAATTGCTTTGGTTTGAAACTACAGCTTAATCAACTCGGATATATTTATGCATGTGGGAATGTAAATAAATTACTTGCACACGCTTTAATCAATTTGAATAATTTCCTAAGATATATATAAATTATTACTACACTAATGAAATGAGTACAAAATAAAAATAAACTAGCAAAGTAGTAACCCGCCCCAGCTTTGCCCGGGTAGATAGATAAACAAATGAAACAAACCTAGGTTTTAGATACATGAGCTTCCTATTAGTGAAAAGAAAATTAAGATCAATTCAGTGGTTTTTGAGTTTATCCAGAACATACAAACAATCAAAACTTTTTTCTTTATAATCTCAGCAAAGATATAGATAAGGTAGTTAAGATAGGATACATAAGTAATATAATAATTATTAAGTGAATGTAAGTAAAACGTATGTCGTTTGTGTTTTTTGGAGTGAGAATTTTATGTTGCCAAAGTAAGTGGCAGTCTTGGTAGGGGTCGTCTTAGACAAACTTATACTGGTGACCTATTAAAGCAAGGCGATATTAACTGTACCAGTAACCGACGAACATGTCTGCGTAGAGCTGTGCCAAATGAAAATCTCTGCATACCCCTGTGCGTTACAGGCGTGAGTGCTTCATCAATTTAAAGTAATGGTCAAAGCCGAGACTCCCGAGGAAGTCCTTGAGTTTAGTTAAAAAAGTGAACAATAGTGCAAGATTAAGCCATTGGGCTGTTGGTGCTTTATAAATTTATATTAATTGTTGTAAAGTAAGCTCACAGGGCCTGGCAGATGTGTTACCGTCTCGTTAGTGAACATGCACCGTTCTGCCTACATCTTAATTAACCCCCGCGCGGTGGGCACAGCCCGGAGAAAGTCCCAGCCGACACGTTAATTGCGCGGGTCAATAATGAGCCCCGTGATGGGTATGAGTACCGATGACCGTTTCCTGTCAACTAACTGCGTAATGAGTATAGTTGTTTAATTGATTTTGAACATCAACTTTGCTTTTTGGGAGGATTTGTTAATTATATTTGTTTGCTTTACTAGGGATCGTAGGTGTGTTTATTGTTGGCTTATTAATTTAGTATGATCGAGTATTTTTATCGGCGGTAGGTGACCTGACTTGAAGTGAAGTCTCGATTGTTCTACCACTGTTCTAGGGGTAACAAGCACATAGAAAGTTATCAAAGGCTAGTAAAAATGTTCCTCTAAAACGATTTTGAGTCAATATAAAGTTGTCATGCCTTTTAATGCTAATGGGGTATAATACTGTTGTGAGTGATGTCATATTATATCTAATTATGTATCTGAAAATTACACATTACTTGAAATAAAAAAAAATGCAGTGTCACGATTGTAGTACGCCTTACCTCTTCGCCTGCGCTCTTGTTTGTACAGCGAGAGACAAAGCAATATCTACTATATTCATTAGTCTCATTAGATTATATCAAACTGTGAACTTTTTTGTATGATGTACAAGTTCGCAACATCGACGTCATCAGACTCAAGTCTCATGTTGTTGTGAACGAGTAGTAGTTGTATTTTGCTATAACTATGAAAACTTGGGATTAAATCTCTTTGGGATACTTCCTTGTATTTTTTTTCATCATCAAAGTGGCGATGAGCTTACCCCCTTTCCTTACTTGTATTAGTTAAAATAATTAATTCCATAGCATAGTCTTAAAACCAATAAATATTTTTGCTGTCTCTGTCTCCCCTAAAGATGTAAGGCGAGACAGCTGAAATAGACTTAATGGTGACATAATTATGATAATTGTTAACGTAAATTAGCGTCAGCTCTTAATGTACATGCAACCAATTAAACGGTCCGGTACTTTACGGTGTGTTCAAAGGGCTTTTTAGGTCGTATATTGATGAGCAATTAAGGCGAGTGTTCGGCGCAATCTCTCCGGCGCCAGATAAAGGCATTTGTTGGTGTCCGCAATCGCCGCGCTGGACAACTTATGCTAATTCCCCGGCTTCACCCACAGCTCTAAGCTTGCCGTTGAAAAGAATCGCGACGCTATAAAGCGATTTATTCGGTTATATACTTCTTTCATGATCACAATGTAGGAACTACGATAAATACTGAAATAAATAACAAATTCGGAGCGCCAATAGCAAAGGTAAAGGTACGTACGGACAACGAAACATTAGGTTGTCAGCTTGAATCCACCATTCGACTTTTGTAAACCATTGTGGCTAGTGCACGTTTAAGCTGGGTTAAAAAAAAAGAATGTTAGAAAATTAACAGTGGTCGAGCCCGCAACAACAACATCTTTTGCATGAATCGGCCGGCTCGACCGGTGAAATACCACAATCTCATAGAAGACAGACGTAAAGTAGAAGTACGCTTCTGCGTTTCGTCTGATGAGTGAGGTGCCGGAGGCCCGATTTGAGTACTCTTCCCTTTCCCATTCTTTCCTCATAAAGATAGGATGGGTAAGGGAAGAGGATTGGATGGGGATGGTATGAATAGGAGAAGAAAATATCCTTTTTCCGGTCTATCCCCTCTGTCCATTAAAGGTAAGCAATACATTTGCAACTCATCGCAGATTGTTGCAGATGCCTATGAGTAGCGGTCACTTAACATCAGGTGACCCGCTTGCTCGTTTGCCACATTCTACCATAAAAAAAATTGTTTACAAAATTTGGTGATATTTAAAAAAAATAGTATATTCAGGAATGCTGTTAAGTCAACATTTAATTAGTTTTGTAACCAGTTTGTTTTTGTTTGTTATACTAACTCATAGGTAAACTTTGAAGAAATGATAGAAACAAACACCTGGTTAAGTTTGTTTTCACAAAAAGAGCGTCGACAGATTGAACAAAATACAAATGCACAAGATCGCATGCAAAAAAATATATTTCTTGTCTACTAGCTTGCGTGTTCGGCCTTGCCCGGGCGGATTTCAATATTATACGGTAATTATAAATAATACAGCATAAGTTTCTACAGGATAATGTAACTTTCTAATAATTAACTATAAATAAAACAGTTTAGCGGTGTCATTAATACGTCAGTACAATACTTTCACCCGTATTATATAGGCTGGTGGTTAACCACGTGTCTGATATAAGCAGAATACGTGATCGAACAATTGGTACGTAACCTAACAATAGTGTATTGCAGAGTATACAATTTATCTATTTCCGCGCAGTCACAACAAGAACACGTGCTCGTCTAGGAGGGTAGGTAGGATAATTTTCTGGCAGTAGAGATTTGTCAGCCTCTGAGAGTAGACGTGGTGCGAAGTAAGTGAGCAGATATTTATTCTATAACGTGGTTAACTACGCTTATATCATAGTAGACTCCTCTTTTCTTGTTATCTTCAATTTGCTCCAATCCCTCGCAGTACGCAAGTTATTCGAAGTGAAACATTTTCGGAGGTGATTCGGTTGGGCGAGAATCGAGAGCGTAATTTCTAGCGCGCGTCACGTTTAAGTACGTTTCGTTACATAAGAGAGAAGAAAGATATGACAAGGGGAAGGAAAAAGAGGGATATTCGTTGTGAATAAACCCTTGGGAAGTAAATAAGTCCAACAAAATAAAATTTCGTAACATCTATTTATTTATGCAATAAGGTTGATCTTTATGAATGAACTCATATGTACGGGCAAGTGTTATATGGATTTCCCTTTTGTCACACTTTAAAATAACATCACGTTTTGTAGCCACGCATGAATATCGTAGTACTTGTTGTTATTGAAACGAAGTTTCACATATGAATATACGTATGAGTGGTAAACGTAAAACAATTGGTTAAACGATTTGCGTAACACTTGACCGCACAAGCGTACACAGTTATAAATAAGTTACGAGGAATAAAAATAATCCAATCACGTTAAAACGAAACAGGTAACATTCTTCGTTCTGTTAATTATATATAGTACATTTTATCTTCTCATCTTTGTGTCCAAAGAGAGAGTTTTAGGATGCACTATAATTTGCCCTAGCCGAGAATGCAACGTGGGAAATCGTATCTTACCGGTATTCTTAGAACGCACAGTCAACAGTCATCCATCGAAATAATTAGTATTCAAGCGCATCAATATAAAATACCGAGCAAAATGAGCACTCATTTATACGCCATTTCAAAGGTCCTTTATGCAATCGATTTTCGCTCATAAAATTTATGAAGATTACCATCGACAATCACGCCTACTCACAAGGAATCAATGGACACTTCGGCCGCATCTATGGCGGAGATTTATTAGTCTCTATTCGTATATAATCTTCACTAATTCACCGTAGAAAAACGTCGACTTATAACCATCTGGACAATCGAGCCTTTGTAGTTGGGTTCAATATATTTTAAATGACTCCGAGACGGCCTCTCGTGCAGCCGTTCCTATTGTGACTGACGGTGGTGGTTCCCTTTTAAGAAAACGAACGATCGAGAATATTTATTTTAAATTAAGAATAATTTCTTTTTTAAGCTGCCGTCGGAGGACGTGTGCCGCGCATTAGTGGCTTTTGTCGAAGGCATATTAATGAAGCTCGGATTGATTTTTTTTGTTTTCTTTTTTATTATACGAACCTCCACGTCTTTATAAAAATATTCTGTTAAATCCATAAGACTCCACCTAAATATCGTTACAACGAATAAAATTTTTGTGAAATATCATGAAAGACTAGTCTTTTGGGCTACCACTAAATTTAAGCATGTTCCAATCAACAATTATCCTATTCCAGTGCTCAGAAATGAAATTACTGTCTATTTCATTTCATTCCTAAGCAAAGCAAAGGTTTTCAACTGTGGTATTTAAATTTATTGAATCGTGTGATAAGCGAGTACCAATTGTAATGTCTTTCCGTCTCAATTGGTATAACAAACAGTATTTGGAATTAAACTAAGCGAGTACCAATACCAAATTGTTCTTGTTTTTTGTTTTCGTATAATATGGATGTAAAATGGTATTGTAATGTGTTTTGAACATGTAGTTTATAAATTATAATAACACAAAAGTCGGTACAAGATAATTAGCTGGGAGTCTGCAGTCTGCATACATTGTAGAGTGAGGGGCTTTGAGGAGACAAAGCCTTTTATCGTTCAGTTTGCATTAATTACCGCTAACGTGCTGCTAATTTTCGTTGTGCGCTCCGTCTTTACACCAGGATGACAATATTTTAAAAGACAATGGAACTATATTATCTTCATACTAGTTGTAGAGGTCGCTAAAATTATAACCAATGTATGGTGTTGGTCTGGATAATATGGGTTTATAGTGGTGAAAATAAAAAAAAAACTTACTAGTTTAACAGGTTAGAGATAACTTACCAGTTCAAAAAGATAAGTAAATAGCATGTGTGCCTGTGACTGAGAAGTGTAAGCAGAGATGTCCAATTTCGGTTGCCCATAATTGTTATAAGCTGGGTAAATCATACGGCTCGCATTGCTGATGTGAAGAAAACAGCAGTTTTTACGAGATGAGGCTACTATATGCGGTATAATGAGGATGACTATTTATCTTTACGTTTATAGTCTATTGTAACAGAAGATTTTGTTGGAAATTTATATTATTTGGTGATAAACGAAACCTTTCTAAAAAAAAACTGTTCGAAGTTCTCATATACGCAAACAATGTCGCGAGCACAAGTTAGTTGGTGAATAACTCGACCTCCACTTGGTTGTTTTTCGCGTATGCTTGCGTCATGGCTTCAATACTATTGGTAAACGAGTCACTCCCACGTCGAGGATGCGATCATCGCTGACTGAGCGATGATAATCAAATATTTATTTTTATTGCCACATTCTGATGTGTCAGTTCCTTGAAATTGGCGTGTTTAGATTTGCAATGGATGTCGTACTTATCTGTGTACTCAAGTTTGGGTAGTTCGACTAAATCCGGGAAAGAATTATTACTTTATATGAATTGATTCACAAGTCAATTATGAGTTTGACGTATTCATTCTGTTCATGTAAAATCCAAATTATTATTTATTAAGATTATTAAAACAAATCCGTTACCATCGTTCATTTGTAGTCATTAAATATTGTTCCTTTTCTAATACGAGCCTTCGAATAATAAGTAGATATTACATTTTATAAATTAACCAAGGCACTGGGGAAAAAAACATATTAAATATCGTTAGTTCTTTCAATTAGTAAATGAAAATTATTAAAGAATACGTGTCACTCTTGTAGAATGAGTTATTTACAAAGACGTCTGTACCGTTCAATAATAATACTATTAACTTGAACAAAATTACTAAAGCGTGTGAGAATCTCCAGCGAGGGATACTAAGTGAAGCAAATGTAATTAAAGATCCATTAGACACCTCAGAACAAATTCACGTATGAGTCGATTTCGTAAATAATCATAATTCTGTTCTCTGCTCTTCCATTAATATGGAGAAAGATGGACATCTGCTCTAATTTCCTTAAGTGGTGTTAACAGAACCCATAAGAATGGGGTGTAAGGTACATGGTGCTAGTGGCGACGAATAAACCCACTTACCACTTGTTAGCGAGCGACGGTGGGAAATATTGTCTCTACATCAATGTATACAGGATCCTCTGTTCAGTATTGTTTTTGGTTTTTATGAATTTATAAAAGAATCTATGTCTCTTAATTTGA
>DWTW01001593.1:0-12343 GCA_018246275.1 Papilio slateri
TTTCATGCGTCATGGTCACGGAATAACTGAGGTGTGCGGTAGGTGTGAAAAATGTTATAGGTAGCCGTATCGATCTACCCTAGTAGGTCTAGTGGTCGTAGAATCAGAAGAAGGGTAACAAATGACTTGCTTTAAAGGTGGAAACAACTGTAACATGACTTACAGCTTTCTCTTTATCCGCAGAGCTTAAATGACATACTTGCACAAATGTAAGAAAAGTTTTGGATACACACCGAGCTCAAACCAATCGTTAATTTTTTAAGATTACTTATTTGAAAAAATTACTTTACTTTCTAACAAAATAGTAGTTACTTACCAGGATTTTGATGGATCACATTGTCATGTTATTTGAGTATCGTTCACTATCATGTCAACGAACTTCTTGTCTCGTCGCTCCAAAAATGTCGGATCATAAACTATTACTTACCATTCCGTATAATAGTTAATGCAGTATTGTTGGCTGCAGCATTACAAGCGGAAAATAACCAGTAGCAAGGAGCACTTAGGTCTCAGACAACGGTACCTAGACCGCGGGCTAACTCTGCATGGATATTACACACCCCAAACACGTTCGCTTTACTGCCTATTGTGTTACAATACGCCGTGAATATGTTGTAAAGTGCACCGAGCTTCTTATAATTGATACTCTGGCAACACTTTGTAACAATCCCTTCTAAAGGTTTACGCTTGTAGGGGACAACACATGTTGTCGAATACTGACATTTTATTTCAAAGTTAAATCTTCCTTTTTAAGTCGTAAATAATATAGACTAAGTGCGAGACCTGGCGTTGCTCGGGTAAGTTTCAAAATGCAAACCATATGAACCAAATTGGTACTGAAGAAATTAACAATGGTAGAACCCACAGCAGCAACATCTGTAGCACGAATAGGCCGACTCGACGGAGGTACATACCCCTACCTCACAGAAGACAGGAATAATTATGTAGAATTATGTAAGAATTACGTAGAAGTATGTTTCGTTTTGTCTGATGAGTGAAGTGCCGGAGTCCCTCTTCCTCTTCCCATCCTTTCCTAATAAGGATAGGACAGGAAAGAGAAGAGGATTGGACGGGGTAAGGGATGAATAGGAAAAGGAAATACCCTTTTTCCTGTCTATCCCCTCCTCAGCCCATTAAAGGTAAGCCTATAGATAGCGACACTTTATATCAGGATCTGCTGGCTCATTTGAAACCTTCTTCCATAAAAAAAAGAAAGGATATAGAGGACATGAATAGACGAGCATGTATGAATAGATGTATGAATCTGGAAGTATTTAACATAACATAACTAATTTAGTATATTATCAAAAATAATATCAGTCTTGTGCGGTATATTTAAAGAGATATTTATCCAAATTTAAAATAAAATACTTAACGTGCAAAGAGCATGATTTATAAAACCACTAGCGCCATCTATTACAAAAATGTACTGTTAATATTAGCATGTCGGTGACGCGAACTCATAGTTTGTTTTACTCAGATTTTACTCGTACCCATACAAATATCTCCTAAAGGTGCCTTTATAAATGATAACTACGTAACATAAAAAAAAAATGAAATACATACAAGTTTTAATACGAAATGTTTATTTTTAAACATTTCAAATAAACTCGTATAGGTCAAGTCTAATTTATAGAAAAGATTGATACTTTTTGTATTAATTAGCGAGCTCTTTGTGGCTCAATTGTGAGAGCTACTACTACATGTATTGCTCTTAATAATTAATTGTGCACACGTTGATTTTAACAGCTTCGGAAAGGTGTGATTATGATTCCGTTGTACAGTCGCGTAGATTTTAAATGTAGAACGTTTCATTTAACTATTTTCAATATAATTTTAGTTTCTTTAATTAACAACATTGAACATTCTTAATTGACGTAATGAGTGACTTTTCTTTTGATTGGATGACAGCGTATTTACATAACCTACTGCGGTGTAAGCAAAAGCTTTTACTGTTGGTTAAACCTCAATCTTCTAGAGAGAACCTCGAGGAGCTGGTTAATAGGTATATTTAAAACTAGCTCCTATACTAGCTATTAGCCTACTTCTTGATACTGTAGTGAAAGTGAAAGAAATATTAAAATCGGTTTAGTTATAATATTAGCATCACTAACCAACACTTTATAAAAAATATGTTTTTAAAATGAGAAAATCATGTGCCTAAGGAGTAAGTCTATGCCAGTACAACATTTCGTTTTAAATAATACTAACACTTATGTTCTTAAATGTACAAATCACGTTTGTCTGTCTAGTTTTGTATTTACAATGTAACGGTTTTGTGGTATTGCTTGTAAATATTGCAATCGGATATATATAGATACATTTATACATATAGATATGTATATTTTTTTTGTAAAAAATATTATACATACATTTTCACCTTGTATGGGACTTTAGTTGACCTTAGGTATTTTGATAATTTTGTTGTCTGTCAAACCTAATTAAAAAGGTTTATTTTAAGAGAGATTTATTATCGACATAGGCGGTTATCGACTCCATGCAAATAACAATGCTGGATCACCTCATAATCTCAAAATTGTATGATGGGATTTCCCGTCTTACGCCGTTTAAATTGATTTTGATATATATTTTAATCACGTTTAGAAACAAAATCAACGCATCGAATGTACATAAACGAAGGATGTTTTTCTCGATGTTACATTTCTATCGAATTTACTTATTTTAAAAACAATAATCTATACTAATAGGCACTAGATAGACTTGTTTGTCATAATTTTTTCACTTTATTTAATTAACTATCGGCTCGCTACGGGTTCACACGTGTATTTAACAAAATTTCAAAAATTCAACTTTTCAAAAAAAAATATTCTATCGCCTATGTTCTTCAGAGATATTGTAGGATTCTAATGGTAAAAGAATTTTTCTAATCGGTCCAGTAGTATTCAGACCCTATTTAATTCAAACAAACAATCAAATCTTTTCTTTTTATAATATTAGTTTAGATTTAGACTGTATCATATTGCAATATCAAAACTATCCACACGTCGGGCATGAACAGCGTGTTAGTTTAATATATTTTTTATAATCAATAAAATAGTGCTTCACCACAATCCCATCTGATGATACGTGGGCCGAAAGATGGTACGCACTACACACGTTTGCGTTTAATATGTTTGATGTAGTTATAATACTTTGAAATAAGGCCTAAATACTAGTCCTTGTTTTAGAAAGAATGGGAAGGGGAAGAGGATTTGACAGGGGAGGGGATGGATAGAAAGAGGAAATATCCTTTTTTCTATTTATCCCCTTCTTTGTCCATTACAGGTATGCAACGCATCTGTAACTCATTAGTTTGTTGTAGATGTCTATGGGTACCACTCACTTAATATCGGGTGAACCGCTAGCTCGTTTGCCAACTATGTATATATCTACTACAAATAAAATAAAAAATAACCTTAGCTCTGCCGGCTTTTAAATTTGTACATTTGCCACGTTGTGTCACGTTGTCACGTTGAGTCCAGTAGTAATAGTTCAAAACATTTATACAAAATACATAGCAAGGTCAAATCAACAGTGAATTAATCACGTATCGTGACCAGAGAAACAGATCACAGAGGTAGTCTCTAACATTTTGACGTTCAAGCCATGATCTAATACTAGTGTGGACGAGCAATACAACTTATTTGATTGTTTGAATCAATATAACCCAACCGATTTAAATTCGACCCTATAACATAAGTAATAGGAGTAAAAAATGATCTGGTAAATATCATGTATTATTTTCAACGTCCGTTATTAATGTTGATTCTAGTCTAGACTTGTACAATTACATTGAAAACCTACAGTTGGTATAACATCTTGTTCAAAGATTTAAACGTTAACTCTAAAAAAAATAATGATGTAACATTTTTCCTACTTTAAATAAACGGTTTTGTAACTGATATTTTGTAAATTTTCGATCTATGTATTCCAGCAATGCAAAATCAATTATAGTTTTACATTTAACATTAAGGTAACACATATTATAGAAGGACAGTCGTCTGATGGTAAGTCATAGGTTGTCATGACAATATGTTTGACATGATTACATTTTTTATAATAATAATTTTTGTATCGAAGGAATTTAAATACTTAGCTCCGGAATTCAATAATGTTTGGACACTTGAGATAACAAATGGAATACGCGGAATAAAAGAAAGACTATTTATCTCTTAAACATAGTAGATGTTTGAAGATATACATGGTTAAAGGTAAGTAAGAATTTAAGGACCCGCCGTATAATCTTATTACAAAAAATAACTTTATTATCTGTATTTCAATTGAAGGGACTTCAGAGATTAAGCAACAAAATATATTGAAACATTAAGCCACGAAAGTTTATAAACTACGGAAAAGAGAAAAGCTAATTGTTAGTTAAATAAACAAACACTCAAAAACTCTTCATTAAATGAAACATATAATATTGTGAAAAATAAAAATAATATCCATACAGACCGCACAGTATCCAACCCTATATTTACTCAAAATAAATTAGCTATCAAAACGTTACTGTATGCTATCAAATTAATTTCGAACAAAACAATAATTTCCGACCCCTCAGTAAGTATCGGAAATCATTATTGGGCAAAAATTATTAATTGAAAAATGCAAACCAATACTTCGGGTTCGTTCGCCGTGAAATTGAACCCTGGGGTCCAAAGAGCAATCTGTTTGGCGCAGTATGGTATTTTTTAATGATTTACGCGGGCACAGAACAATGTAAAATGATACGTTTCCCGCCTTTTGAGGTTTTCGTGTCATAACGGGTCCGAGGGACAAGACACGCGATCGCATGGAGCCACTAGTTTTTTTTTTTAATAAATTATATCAAAAATTTTGTAGTCTTGCTGAATTACGCATTGATATTTTAATATTTATTTAACATCATAAAATTAAAGTTTCCATAGAATAGGCATATCACGGCTATCAATAGATTCTTAATTCCAAAATGAATCAAATTGTTAGGCTCTGGTATACCAGGTGCGAAACCACAAAAGGAAAATGTGTGCATCTAATACTGTCTGTTATAGCAGAATAATATAGTTTGCCGCTGTACTAAAAATAGAGTTTACTAATATAATGCCATGTCCGCAGTTAAAAATATACCGTCGATACGATTAGTATAAAAATATGGTATGCCCGCGCTTTTTTACAATACCGTATATTTTCCTGTTAATTGTACTATTCTTATTTCAAAAAATATATTTCCAATTTTTTAGTACCGTACATCGTTCTTTTCATTTCCATATATTTTGACATAATGTTTGTGACATAATTGCGCTATAAAAGAAGTTTTAAAATCTTAATTTATAAGGCAAAGGTGTTTGTGTTGCGGAACCTCGATAAAACTCCTTTGCCTTTTAATTTCTTTTATGTCAAGAGGTCATTGACACACGTAATCACGTGTTCTTTTTATATTCTGTTCAAAATTCCTTTATCCAATGAATAATAAAGGAAATAGTAGATATATTTATTTTACATTTTTTTTATTAACAATGCAATCAAAGGAATTAAATGATCGATTAAATAAAATTGTTCTTTTCTTCATAATAATGCATGCTTTGTAACTAGTAATTGTCATAATGTCACTTCGTCTTTGAAAAATATCTGCGCCATTAACAGTATCTGCGACAGTATCGATTCAAAACAACACCTGCCCATTCAAAGGCCGGCATTGTGCAGCCTGTGCGAAATCTTTCCCATTCATCTCGCGGAAGCGACGGCGGTAAAGATGGCGGAAAGGCTCACAATGAGCACTTACACGGCGCCGGTTTCCGGTACAGTCGCAAATGATAACGAACTCAATATATAAAAGGCAGATTGCTATGTATATTTCTATCGACCCTGATTGTGTTTGAAAGTCGTAACAGCTTCATTTTCTTTTTTCTTTTTTTTCTCAAGAACTTTGATTACTATAAAAATTTTGATTTTTGGACCGAAGTGATTTATTTTTTAGGTTTTAGTAATGTTTTCGTTACGATGATGATTTAATTACGTGAAATATTAAATTCTAAGCTAATGTCGTATCTAATCTAACCATTTGGTATTGTCATGCAATTACTTATCAAAGTATCAGCTTGTCAGCAAAGTATAAAGATTACAGGTAGAAAGTCAATAATCATAACACCACTTACTAACACTCTTGTGCCTGACGGTACCGCAGCTCCTACCTGCGAACTAAGTTTCGGAAGTGGTCATGTATTGTCTCACGCCCCTACCTGTGACTTGAAAGCTAACGCGCACTTCGTTCACTTTTTATTTGCAATATCCACTCGAAATAGATTTATGAGTACAAAAAAAACGACGTCAGCGGCTCCATTTTAGATTTGCAGTATAGAGACTTATCACTTCAAAAGATAGAAAACACAACTGTTAAATAATCTATTAAGCTTGGTTCGCTTCAAGATGTACCAAAGCTAAAAGACTCGATCGGCGGTACTTTTATCGCTGTTTAGTTTCTCTCAATGGTCAAACAAACAGATAAATCGATGACCACGCGAGGACGGAGGGAAATCGTTAATCTCAGAAGCTACCAATGTGATTTGAAAAAATATTTTTATTCTTGAAAGTACCATTATTGGGGAAGGTTAAAGGCTGTTAAATTTCACGCTATGACCCTTAAGAGCCGAGCAGAAAGAAAAATAACGCTAAGCGAGATGGATGTAATAACGCAGCCAAGTGTACTGGGGGCAAGTGAACCCGCGGGGCACAGCTAGTTTAAAATAAAATGTTATGAGGACCGGTTCACAAGGACGCAAGACAATTTAAACCGATACTAAAGAAAGGCAATAAATAAAATTTACGTACATTATAAATATATGTACATACTAACTGACGACTCTTTCGGGAGTTCTTGTGCCACCATCACTAACCCTTGATCCGTTGATTTTTAAAATAATCTCGATGGCGTGGATCCTGCAGGCTATTATACAATTGTAAAGTTTATGAACAAAATAGCAAAATAAATCAAAAACGGTGAATAGTCACGTAATTAATGTATATAATTTATCCCGAATTTATTGCAAGGTTATTTATCACTGTTACTTATATCGAATGGTTTTTATAATTAATGATTGATAAACATTGATACCTTAATGTTCTCTTAAAATTTTATCCTCTATATTCCGATAAAAGTGGCGAATTCGAATCAACCAGTTTGTAGAGGAAGCTGCACATCCGGGCCTTTGGTGGGAACGATACAAAATGCCTTCTATGAAATTATAACCATTTACTTCAATAATAATTTATTAACTAAGCCAATTAAGTTTTAGCTTTGCTAAGAGATTATTCGTGACAATAGTTAAGGAAATTATCATTCGATAACTAGGTAGCGTTGTTCTAAATCTAAGAATGATCTTGAAATATTTTTTGTCATCGATGCAGAATTAGTTCACATTTACAAATTAATGAAAATCGTAAAGACGCTTAAAATGACCTCGGAAGATTCCATTACATTGATATATAAATAGATACATACATACCAAGCTCATACACATGTGTTTAAATTGTGCCAGTTTTCCTGTCCGTAAGATCACTCCATTCACTTTTATAACGTTACGTATGGTGTAATGGCACAGAGCTAGCCCTAGCCAAAGGCTTTTCAAATTCTACAACATGAAAAAGCTTGTTGAATACCCCAAAGTCCTCAAAAGCGTGTGTAGCGCATCTGTTGTTGAGGTCAACAACAGATGCGCTAAACACCTTTACGAAAGATGTTTTCTGAATGAACTCAAGTGATCCCGTAAACATTTGACGTATTTTTTCTCTCCTTAGTCGTAACAATTAGGGTGCGTTCACACTAATATCGAGAGCAAACGGTATGCACAAAAAAATGGTTTAGACACAAAAAAAGTTTTTGGTTATATAATTTAACTCTATAAAACGAAATTCACAGTTATTTATTGCTTTATTTTACTATTAAAGATCACGTTAAAATGAGAGCATAAAAAACAATATATTTTTTCAAATAAGTATATAAATAATAGTTATAATCTTAAAATTAAGTGAAAATAAAGTAAGGACGAAAATCATGGATGGGTGTAGTCACGACTTTCAAACTTGAGGAACACGACTGAAGGAGGTGGAACTGGAAACATTTTTCATTACGATCAACTAATTATTTGCTTGGCGTCTTTACTATCCCTGTACCTTGATTATATTATTCGTGGTAATTTATTTATACCTTGCGATATGTAGAAGTGATCATTGTAAAAGAAGAATAATTTATCTAATATTATTATATCATGAACTATTTTAATTGATGGTGTTTCTAATTCATACAATAAATTAAATGACAAGACAAATAATTCCGGTCATCGCCTTTCGTAGCGCATTGGATAACTATATTGCGCCTTATTTGGTGTGTCGCAGGATATTTCGACCATGAATTACAATTAGACGAATCCCGCGCACTGTTAATATGTCACGTATAACTACAGCTGTCAGTGTTGAACGGTGTACACTGATCGTTTAACTTTAAAAAAAACTTACTTCGATAAGTACATGGCGAGAAATGGATTGATAAAATCAATGACTTCTTAAATATTAGAGCAAGGTTACAGTTACCTAGAAGTAGCTGAAAGAACTCCAAGAAGTAAATCGCCTGTACTTCTTAATAGATATCATGTTTCTACTACATAAATACTAAATACCACACTACCTACCCACTACATGCACTACCTTGTATTCAATTTTTGTGTGTGTTTATACAATTAATTTTTCTATATCTTTTTCGTTGAATTGTTAATCTGTGGCACGCGCGCACTGACATGATACGGTCACGAAGTCACGATACAAATCGGAAATAGTGACGATACAAGGATGGCCCTCAAAGACTGCACGTGCCTTTTGTATTACCTTTCTACCGGTTTAAAAACATAGGTTTTAGGAATCTTATAAGTTGAAAAAGAAGTAAAAATTATGCATAAAATAAAAACGAAACATTGAGATTGATGGTTAGGTATAGTTGATTTACATAGTCTGCAGCTTTTGAGAGAAGAATTATGTACATTTAAGTGGTATCTCACTCACGTGTAAATTATCCTGTAGTTATTGAAAATACCATAAAAACGTTAATACTAGAAGATTGAAAATATTCCCTAGCTGTTGCAAATCTTAGTTTTGATTAAAATTACGTAAACATATCAAGTTATTCAAATTTACTTAAATAGGTCATCAATTATTTCTCGTTTTCTATTTGATTATACAAAATTAGGTCATTAATAATGTTTTCGTTTTGAAAGCACGTGTTCCGGTGACATTAGGCAAGTGTTGCGCTGGAAACAGTAATTGATTTGACATTAGGCGCAAATTGCATCTGTCACGACTGTCATATAATTGGGTAGGGCCAAAGAGTTCGTATAGTTAGGGCTGTGATCACCAGTTTATTAATAATCTTATCGCAATTTTAACCTAGTAGATAACTTCCCTGCAGAGCGACCATAAAACCGCGCTTATTATTTAGCTTATTCTATCGCCAAGCACTAGTATATTTATCACAATGCCATTCTTTTTGGAATGGAATTGAACCCATCTGGTTGGCTAGTTTCTAACTTAGGTCTAATAATAACAGATATTTATTAAATAAATATTTTTTTTAAATAAAAACCAATGCTTGTCGAAAATCCCAATAACAGAAGGCTCTTAAATCTTGAATCACTTTTAGTAATAGACCTTCAATAGGATCGAGTAGGTAAAACCTTTTTGTTGACCACTAATGTGCCTTTAACCTAGGACAGCTTGAGCAGTGATTAAAATGAAGTAAAGGGTACTTAACTGCAACAAAAAGAAGCTATAGTTACGTTTTTAAATTACACTTCTCTTAAAATAACTCTCCTTAGATTACTCATATAAAAACATGGCTTTTTTAATTAAATTATACAATATAAGATTTAAGAAAGGGTAATTTAAGAATTCAAAAAAGTAGCAGCCCTATCTAAACAAGCAACAATGGTAACCCTAAAATCTTGTTGAGTCACGTGACGCTATTAATTTTACACGTGGCAATGATTGATGACGAGAGCACGCGACAGCTCGCAGCATTGTTACAGCGAGGTATTTTACACTCAACACCTGGTGAGAAAAAACAAGAATAAGATCAGATTCTTTTAACAAATAACATTCCATCGAATTCGTTGAAAACCTATTCTTGTGTCTGTCTATCCTAGAAGGTCATATGTGCAACCTTTTTTATCAACTAGCCGAGTGATTAGGACAAATAACCGTTTAATCCAGTTTAACAATTATTTGTTGGAAATATCAGGTGACAACCAGTGGTACACAGAAAAACGCACAGAAAACAGCGGTGAAGTAGAATTATTCTGCGTTTCGTCTGATGAGTGAGGTGCCGGCGACCTAGTTCCTTCCTTTTCCCCTTCCTATCCTTTTTTAATAAGGGAACGATGGGAGGGGGAAGAGGATTTGTCGGGGGAGGGAATGGATAGGAGATTCCTCTTCTACCTATTAAAAGTAGGCAACGCATCTGCAACTCATTACCTTCTTGCTGATGCCTATGGGTAGCGGTCACTTAACATCAGGTGACCGCTTGCTCGTTTGCCACATTCTTCCATAAAAAAACCGCTACACATTTTTACAACACCTAGATGAGTTGCAGATGCCTTGCTTCAGCTTTCATTGACGGATTCAAAAGAGCTGGGGGTCTAAGGGGCTTAAGCCCATCCCCAAATCATCAAAATTCTTCCGTAACAAATTCTTAAAGTGAACTTGATAATAATTATTATTCTAATTTAGTTTTTTTCAATCAAGCCTATCACTACTTTGTTATGCGTTAAAATAAATATCGTATATTTTTTTAATTTTTAATATTGTTAAAATCTACCCTCAAGCTCAAGCAAAAAACAATCCTGGATCCGCCATAATACGCACAACCTAACCTATATTACGTACTAATCCCCCGACCGGATTCCCGTATTGAGGCTGTTAATCGCACTAATCCGAACTACCCCCGGAAGTGAAAATGACCACGTATTAGATATACGTAGTCATTTTCTCACATTTGAAGATAAAAAAAGATTACTTGCTAATAAATGAGTTTTCAATCGGTCAATGAATTTTTAAAATGAGTTCAGTAATTTTTGAGTTAATTCGGAATAAACAAACAAACCTCTTCTCTGTATAATATCAGAATAGAAATAATAGATTATAATTTCTTTGTACTTTTACTTGAATAAACTGTTCCAATGTACCTTGTTCTTTTCTCCCCATGTTGTTCTCAAAACATCACACAGTACACGTGGTCTCCCATCTCTAGCAGCGCAAAATTCACATTTGCCTAATTCGCAACACGTAGCTGTAACGGTCTCAACCCTTGCTTTCTCTGCGGGCAACAGATGCAGCCTGCTATTGTCGCTAATGGCTTTGCCCATTTGCGGTAGCTTGAAAAGCAAAATCGATACCATAGTATGGATATATCCCTTAATTTATTACTCAGTACCATATTATAGTATTTACATATGTACATGTCACCGACCGCTCGTAAACTTCACCAAATTACAATCGGACGAGGCATATTATATCATTGATAATTTGACGGATACGTCGTACGGATATATGATACATACCAAATGCAAAAAAACTTTTTTTTCTTTGTTAAACATTTGTTTAAAGTATTATTTTATACATACATTACTATCATGTCCAACCTAACCTATAATTATCTTCCATTTTAACTTAAATTTTAATGTTATTACGCGAGACTTCGACAGTCTATATTATAAGATAACTGTCGAGAAAAGATTGTGAGTGATTCGTTCAGTTCATAATTTGCTGACAGTTTATAATATGCCTAGTCCGAGTACAAACTGTCGAAGTTCACAATCCGAGTTCACTTTACCGATTAATAGGTATAGACCTACTTTGCTTGATAGGCGTGGTCACTTAACGTCAGATGAGCCACTTGGTCGATTCTACCATTAAAAACTCCAATTCGAATTAATATGTTTTTGAACTATAGATGAATCGTATCCATATTATTCTTACGCTAGTCGACAATCAACAGGTGTTTTTTCGGCGGGCTCTGCGTACTCTATTATCAACATACGCGCCATCTGCATTCACATTCCTGGGTTATGTTATTGTAAATATTTAAAAAGATATCTAAAATATTTATTTTTCGCTCTTCAATTGAAGAAACTGCGAATGTTGAGATGGATGTGTGGTGTGACGAAAATGGATAAAATTAGGAATTTCATACACTCATTAGAGGAAGTCTGAAAGTTGCTCCAGTGACAGAAAAATTAGGTTAGTGCGGTATGGGCATGTTATGCGGAGGGAAGAAAGACATATAACAAAGAAAGTAATGAGAATGATCGTGGATGGTTATAAG